>JAOQGH010000023.1:2699581-2743993 GCA_025769975.1 Gallinago jamesoni
ACGCAGAGAGACAGCAAAGTAGGAAGTAAAAATCTGAGTATACTGGCAGTCACACAAGCTCCAACGTTCATACTTTTGCCTTGCTGTTTTGGCCAGGGAGGGCTCTGATGAAGTTTCAGCATCAGTATGAAGTTCATTATACCACAGGCAGTACAAAACACTTAGTTCAACCGGAACTACATGGGGAACTTTAAACAAGCAGAAAGCAGAGTAATTATTCAGACCAGCCCAAAATCTGGGATTAATAATTGCACTCCTGCAGAAAGAAAAAAAAATTTAAAACTGGATTTTTTGTTCCATTTGGGATGATCTGCAAGAGTAAACAGCCAGAACCACTACCAAGAGAGGACATCTTCTGCTCACTAGTATTATATGAGGCTTTTCTCCAACATGGACTCGAAAAGAAGAATGTGAAGACTGAATCACCAGCCACAAAAAGGAAAATGACTTTAAACATCCAGATCCAATTATGGATCATACTGTTCTTTCATCTTAAAGTAACCAATGACTTGTTTAAAAAAAAAAAAAGTGAGTGTACCAATGCTGGAAACATTTCAAAGAGAATGTTTCTAGCCTCCTCCCATCAGGATCAGGAGCTCAACTGAAGCTCAATTTCTCATTATCAATAGAGTGAAAGTAGCCCACTTACGATTTTGTAAGAAACTGAGGGGCTTATAACCTAATAGTATTGAGAAGAATTGATGGATATAGCAAACCATCATAAGTGTCTTAAATGAAATCGAGTTACAGCATGATGTCAAAGAACAGGATTTGATGCACACATATACTGGAGATGAAATAAAAATTTGCAAGTAAATATTTGCAGAGCATCCCAATGCTTTTTGACATTACATCCTGTAATGGCCTCTCTACAGACTTGCCTAGTGCTTACACACTTATCCTTGTGCAATAAAATGCCAAGAGGAAAAACAATCATCAGTGTCTTCCTGCACCCAGTGAATGTAACACATAACCAGAAACAGTGTTAAGCAATCAGGCTTTTTTGCTTTGGATCAGGAGGTGCCAAGCTGAGAGGAGGAAGTGGGATGGGCTAGAATGGCTGACATCCTTTGACCTTGTGTGAGGAAGCTTGATTTGAGAGGACAAAGGAGAAGCTGGTGAATGGACGGTCAGAGGAAGGTGCAAGGTCCATTAGCAGTTTAAGATACTTGCAACTGCCTTTGAGATGAGGTGAAGGGGAACACTATTTGCAGGGAAGCGGATGAGGTTACAACAACCAAGATGGAAGTGCCTGAAGGGACAGCCCTACCTTCCCAAAGAAGTATGACAGGGGGGGAAAAAATTAGAGGAATTACATTTACTAACCCTCTTCTACCACTTGCCAATTAGGACAGCATTGTGAATAGAGCTAAAAACAACAAATTAATAGAATTGCTAGCATCTGTAACTGCAAAAGACAGCACAGTCAACACGCTACGTGCCACCTGCATGCACTGCAGCACATTCAGGATCACTGGAGCCTGGGCTGTACACTGAAGAAGCATCTCCACTATTGCAACCGTTTATTTCACCATTAGGCAACCATCATCTTCATATAGCCTGTGTCTTCAGTTCTCTCCTTTAATAGTGTTCTACTGACTAAACCCACGTTCATGTGGAGTAATTTCACTAACATCAACAGAATCACATCAGCCTGAGAGCAGTACGTAAGAGCTACTTATACACTGAAATATTTACCTTATTTTCTTCCCAGCTCAGTTATGTTTACTCCAAAGCAATAGCCTACTTCCAGATTTACTACACCGCAAACAGCTTGTCAAATCTAAATTCCCCTGTCCAGCAATAATCACTTGACATTTGTTGCAGTTTACTCTGCTTTTCCTTTATTACATAAAACTGGTAAACTTAAAGGAAATACCAGCAAATACAATTGTATTTTAGATATTCTTAAGATCCCCTCTGAATAGCACTGAGAAACATATCATACACAGCCTGAATTTTCCTTGCTGCATCCACAAATAGATCCATCCCTGGCATGCTTGCTCTACAGAGCTGGGACTGAGCAGAATCTGTATTTTCACTCAAAAAAACCCCAACCCAAACAAACAGCAACAACAGCAACACCTACTAACATGTTTCTAGATGTGTCACAACCATTATCTTCTTGAATGACGTGATACTCGGCCAGTATAAACTTTCTCCACCAGTTTCCAGGAAGTCCAAATATAACTCCCATGGAACACGTAAACTTCCCTAAATCTCTTATCACCATGAAGTATTAATGCTGTTGTTACCTATTCTATTACATGTGAGAAGTGAGAATTATGTGTAAGACAGCGTCATGCTCAAGAGTAAGACATGCTACTGAACAAAACTGAAAAGAAACCAAACAAACAAGTGGGAGAAAGGGAAAGGAGACAGACAGTGGGAGAATGAACAAAGAAAAGGGTGGCAGGAAAAGAATAGGACCATGGATGAGTGTGTGAAATATTGAAATTGAAGGAAATACTTCAAAGAGAAGTTACCCCCTCTGAGATGGATTAGTAAACTTTAGCAAAGACAGCATACTAATTGCTCTTTTAATCACTACTCAGTGTTTCAAAACATAAGATTAGCAAATCGCTTGCATAATTAATCAAACTCCAAACAACACCATTACTTACGACAGGACTCGCCGTTCTGGCCCAAATTCTGCTTCGTAGTAGCCATCTCTGCAGTCCTTTCCAACCAGATCATGAGGGTGTGGCTTGTAGGGTTCATTCTTCGTTACCAATGTAGTTCTTATTTTGACTTTTCCAAAATAATTCAGAATCTATCAAAAAAGTGAGATATTTTCTAGATTTTATATATCAAGGCTAGTAAGTCCCTACCTGTAACAAAAAGATACATTTTATCCAAAATACTCTATGGATGCACCACATCTAAGAAAATGGCATTATTGCTTTGCAAAAGCCAGGACCATTCAGAAGTTTTGTTCATTCCATTTCAGTTCTGTTCATTTTATACTAAACCCCCAACTTTTTGGCAAAATATTTGAAAAGTGAAATGTTTTTCCAAAAGTATACCTCATCTATTTCAGAAAGTAAAACAATATACTTCACCTGGTAGTTTGTGTAATGGTAAAGTTTTGCTGGTGCCAGTATTCAACATCCAATCCATTCAGTTCTCTTAAACTACCCTATTGCGAGAATGAGAAGGAAGTCTGAAAGGCTTTAAAGAACCTTTCTCTTTTTCCTTTTTTCCTTCCCCTCTTTTTTTTTTTTTTGGAGGCTGGGGATCCATTGCTTCACCTTTATACGAGTTGAATTAATCCCTATGCTAAAGGCCAGAAGTAATACAGAAGCTTAGAGGTCAAACAGCTAGTAATGCTGTAAGACCAAATGTAACAGGACATATTTCATTATCATATACAGTGAAAGATGCAAAATTTCACATAGGTGGCCACATACAAACGCTTATTGAGTGCTTATAGGTCTAGCTCCAAAGATATTAGGGAAAAACTCCTAAGCTTCAGGGATAAGGATATTACCTATGCGTGAACACTAAGTAGTGAAAGTGAATCTCAACAGACACAGCAAGACACAATACCCTATCAAGTTGTTGGGGTTCCTCTAAATTATTCTCATATGAATATTCAATCTTATATTCAAGAAGGGGGCACACTGAATTCTCAAGCTCCTGTTAGAGCCTTCACAGCAGTTGTCAGCCTAATTCAACACACATCTCTAAGGTGTATAAGTTTTCCCTGACGGCTACCAGTGAAGTCACCAAGGCTTGTGTGGGTGAGTGAAAAAAAAAAAAAGAAAGAAAAAGAGTTTGGCCTAAATTGTTTGAAGTGTAACAACTTGAAAGCAAATACAAGACTTGTTCAGGCACACATTTGCGCAGAGGCGAGCTCTCCTCCTCCACTTCCCCTGCCCTGTAACTAACTGTTCCTCTCCTTCTTCAGCCCTTTCTTTCCTCCTCCTGCGACTCCAAGGATCCATCATATATCCTTTTCAGCTGATATGTCAGACCTTTGACTTGAGCTGTCCTCTTCTAGCTTCTGTCATCTGTTATCTTCTTCAGTCTCCAACTTGGCTCCTTCATACAAGCCACCATTACTTTTTACCCTTAAAATACAACTTCCACCGCTCCTTCTTCAACTATTACGTCATTTCTCCCTCTTTTCACACCCAGTCCCTCTAACTTGAAGCCTGATGTAGCCACTTTTGATTCTCCAGTTCCTCCTTGATGTTCTTCATTTCAACCGCACCATGAATTTAATCTCTTCCTGGCCTCTCTGTTCTCATCCTCACTGATGTTTCCACCTTGAGAGGGGACTCCCCTGGCAGCTAATCAGCACTAAAGCCTCCTACGGGCTTCAGGGAGGCAGGAATTCACCTAGAAATCACCTGCTCTCAGTTAACAATGAGCTCTGTCATCAACAGTCACCTTTAAAAAAAGAACAAACTATGGCCAGGATTGCACGGTCACCTACCATGTCCCAGCTTCCTTCTGGGTCCAGGCTGAGAGGAATCAAAGGCTCATACTGCCCGGTCAACTCATGCCCTGACACAGCGTGAGGCTGAGAGTCTGTGAAAATATTGACTCTTGCCAGCAGCCTACGTAGTTCCTTGTTCAATTGGTAGAGTGCTGAAAAAAAAAGAGTCTGGCAAGATCTCAATTTCCTGCATTCCTTAACCAAATCTGTCACTGTGATAGTCAAGGGGGTGACCTTGTTTGCTTATTCACTTACTAATTCTGGCTTCAGGGCTAGACCATCTTCCACAGTTGCTTTATGTAGTAAAGGCTCACTCCGCTCCTCAACACATGACTGCCAATACTATCCTTCTCAAACTCTCCCTCTTCTTCAAGAACTTTTATGCCTCAGACCAAAACATATTTTTCACATTTCACATCCTCTATCCCCATTTTATCTGCTGCAATTCCTGAGGCTCTATCTTTGGCTCCACCTTTTTTTTCTGTATTTGAGCTTTCTCTTCTAATCTCATCTCTAATCTCATCTCTGAAAGATTTTCTCCAAATTGAAAGACATCAAGGAAACACAAGCAACTTAAACTTCAAGTATGAGACCAGAAATTCTTTTGCCTTACCCTACCTGTCTAGGGTCTCTGAGACATTTCTTTGTCCCACAAATGAAAATCACTGCCAAAATGCTTCCATTCCACCTCTCCTGTCTGTGTCCTTGTGCCTGCTTTGATCCAAGTTGCTAGGGCTACTCTGAAGCCCTTCATTCTGGATTTCCCAACCTATCCACAACGCAACCACCCACTTGTGTTCATTGGAGGTGCCCTGACTACATAATTCCCCTTTCTCAGCTCATTTTTAAATTCTTCTGACTTCACGAACTTCATGGTAGCTTCTTTTGCAGAGCCTAATTACCGAATTGCTGCCTGCAAGTCACTTTCTTACTTTTGTCACTTGTACAAAGTACCATCTTTCATGTCATGCCCATGCTTGCGCAGCTTTTTAAAGCCTTTGCAAATTTTATACGCAAACTCTTTCAAAGCTCTCTCAAAACTCATACTGCAGTCCAAATAGCAGAAAAAAACCCCAACTCTCATAACTAAGAAATCAGAACAAATATGCATACAGAAAAAACTAATAATGAATGATTCCCAAACAACAACTTCACTGAGTTCCCTCTCTATTGGCACTTTGTTAACTACCTCTACACCTCATCTTGCAAATTTGAAACAGAATCTTCAATGACTAGAAGCAAGGAACTCTTTTTCCACTCTGTTGCAACTACATTTGCATGCCACGGAAAGAATAACAGAACATGAAAAGAAAAGTATTTTATTTACGGCACTGAGTCCAACACGTAGCTAAAGCACAATATTAATCTGGGCAATGGTAATTCATAGATAAAAGTAATATTTACCTGTATGGAAGGGAATGTCTTATTGTTTTCAGTGCTGTGTTCTCCTGGAATGCTGCCTGCTGATCTTCCCTCACATTTATATCTGAAACGCATGCCCCTTTGCCTGGGTTGTTCAAATATTTCAATGTAGGGCTCAGGGCCACCTTAAAAACAAAAGAAAACATTTTCATTGTTAGTACAGAGTAGAGCTCAACAAGCAGCAGAAGACACAAGAATTAGAAGATCTAGACTCTTCAATGAACTTTCTGCTTGGTCTGCCTTCTCAGAAAACCTACTCTTTTTATGTACATGCATCTATTGAAGGCAGGGGCAAGGGGATAACAGAAATTTTAAATGAAGCCTCAAGTATCAATGCCACCTAAGTAATTAGCAAAGGACACCCTTCCCTCCATCTCACCTAGAACTTAGCTTCTTTCAGCTATTAGAAAGTCTGATGGAAGAGGATTTTGTACAACAGCAAACAAATATTATTTTGAGGGAATGGCTGATATTTCAATTGTAATACACTTTTAGGAATGGTTGTCTTCTCAAAGTACAGTCACTGTCAATACTATGTTCACTTAAACGTCCTCTGAAAGGGAAGATGTTTCTTCTGAATTAATTGATTTAGTTCCTATTATAGTGAAGCAGAAACTATGCAAATTGTACAAAAAACAATGTCCTGGGTTGAATACCATCAGTGTGGTCTGAGAAAAATACCTGATTGTTGGTATTGAATTTTACACCTTGAGCTGCCCATCTCTCACATGGCCAGATTCTAGTTGCATTATCTACCCAGACAATAAAACCTCAGTAAAAGCTGTGGGGCAGTTGTCAAAAAAAGAGATTTTCAGGAAACATGAGTGATAGACAAGAATAAGAGACAGCAGAACTCTTAAATGAGGGGGTCAGCAAGACATTAACTTAGTAAGAGTGTAAGTACTTTTCAACTGATGTTTTATTGCCATGCAGTAACAAGCTATTTAATATATCTTACTGAGAACATCAAACAGGATAGTCAATCAAACAGTGACAACAGTGAGATGGCATGCGAAAAACAAATAACAGAGGGTAAGTAAATATTGTAGAAGTTGAATCATCATGGTGCTGCATGATCAGAAGAACATAGCTTATGGAAATGTCTACCGAGCTCTCTGTCATCTTCATATAATGGCATCCTACTCAAGCAAGGTTGAGCATCACAAACAAACACGACAGGCAAAATCCTGTGGCACAGCACTGAAAAAAAGTGCTTGGACTTAACATAATAAGCAAAACAGTTATTAAATATATTGAAAGTGCTAAAAGGGTAAAAGATCCCCTACTTCCTTTTGCCCAAGGTCTATACAGCCCAAGGTCCATTGCATATGAGTTTTGGCAGAGGTGGATTTCAACCCACTCCATAATAAAAGCTTCTCTTTTGTTACACCTACAACGGCTTAGGTATACCTGCCAACACAGCCTTGCATT
Source organism: Gallinago jamesoni (assembly GCA_025769975.1). Lineage (NCBI taxonomy): Eukaryota > Metazoa > Chordata > Aves > Charadriiformes > Scolopacidae > Gallinago > Gallinago jamesoni. Next base: position 2,706,879 of record JAOQGH010000023.1, read on the forward strand.
TCTTGATTGCAAAACATTAGCAGTGCGGCAGCGGTTTATTCTAAAGTAGGAAAATATAACCTAAAAGATAAAGTAATTAAGAGAAGTGGAGAAGGAATGGAAACAACTACATCTCTGAGATGTTACCTGAATGCGCATTTCAACTCTACAGACAGCTGTGGAATAGTAGTATGAGAAAGCAGCTCTGATGCTGGAATTGCTTTCAACACATGCCTTTTCAACGCATGCCTTTTCAAAACCTGAACACTTTTTGTAAGAAGGCACAATGCATTTCAACTTCAGAGTGTATTTGGTGCCAAACATTTGAGAACTAGAGCTTAGGACTCTATATTCCTCTATAACAATTTATCAAAATGAAATATCTAAACAGATCACCTCCCATCAAGTAGATTTTAAATAATTTCCTGAAAATAGGCCATGAGCTGTCACACTGAATACACACTAGCCACTACGCTAGGTCCAATTAGAAGGCTGGTCTCTTTTCTAGATACTTCCCAGATCTTACCTAACCCTAGACAAGCTTTGCATATTTTCCTCTTTCTGGAAAATAAGAAAGTCCAGCAAAGGGGAGAGTGAGACAGGCATTGATAACAAAAAAGCCTAGAAATGATGAAAAGCTGATTTCAAAGAGAAAGCACAAGTCTGAGCTTCTCACAAAACCAAGCTCACACACTAGCATATTTAAATTTCACACTTAAATTTACTTATGCTAATATATTTCTCAGGACAGTCCAGTGGACCAGAAAACAGAGAACTTCCACCAGCGTCGAGAAGTGACTGCTACCTGTCAGTAATCCCATAACTGAGGAGAGAGAAGAATCACCTTTCCATTCCTATGTAACACAGTATGCCACAAATACAGACATGTATCCATATTCTAAATTAAAAATCTATTTCAGATGCTATAATGACAAAATTTCAGTTAAGTGCCTACTAATCATATTACTTTGGAGATGCACAGGCTTACATAGCTGCTAACCAGACGCACCATATACCCACATTCATGACGTATTTGTTAGAACTAGCTAAAGCTTTGCTGTTCAAAACTACTATAGAACATCATCACTTCAAATCTTTAACTCTCTCTGCTTTAACCAATAATTTCCCTTCGTGCTCTATTAATACTTGCTTAAGAGGATTTTTTTCTCAACTATTAAGAGCGCTTTATTTTAAAATTCTGGGCTCAGTGATCTTTCTGGGGTTGTGGTTGAAACAAATGTCATTGAAGGCAAACCCACTGCTTACTAGCAGGTGTGTTTGTGGGAAAGTAAAGCTCAGTGACGCAATAGCCCCCAGAGATTAAACATTAAACTTCATTTTATCTTGGTTCTCTCTCACTCTATTTAAGAATCGCATTATCATCTCTACCGCGATTATTGGTGTCATTGATGTTTGGTGCACAGAGGAAACACTTTTAAGTGTTTGTGTGAACTAAAGGCACTGTGAGCGCTCTGCAGCCAAACGGAGGGCTGCTCAACGTTCCCTACTTCTCCAAATCAGTGAGGTGCTTGTGAAGTGGCATGGCTTAACTACTGCCCAATCTACACTCACAATATACCCGGAGGTTTGTTAGTTCCCACACCGTTGCTAAAGCCCTGTCCTCTTCAGGTTCTGTGTCGGTCAAACAAATATGAGCTATGTAAAAAACACTTCCTTTTACTACTTCTGGAAGAGAAATGCACGGCGACTCACGCTACCTATCTGCCCACAACTACTCAGAAAAGCATCTGAAATGGAAGAAAAGCAAAAATCTAGCTAATCCTTCATCTAAGTGCTTAAGAGTTTAATTTGCTTCTGTAATTAATTATAATTGCCTTTACACATGCTAGCAATAGAAATATTATGCTACATATTACAACCTGCCTCTTGTTCTTTTTGTTATAAAATTGTTTATTCCCCCCATGCCCCGACTACTACAGTAAATAACTTAGAATACAGGAGATCAAGTGTCTTGATTACATAAGCAAGGAAAACAGGTAAAAGGAGTATCAGCTCCAAGAGTTCAGCCAGCTTCTACTCATTCAAGAACCGAAGGTTGTTTCATTCTCATCTGTTTTGAGCAATACAAAAAAAGGAACAAAAGCACAACCCCAAAAAATCAAAACAACACTTCCATCACACCTCTCCATGATGAGAAAGCTGGGCCGGTTTAAAGTTTAACACGGCCTGTGCCCTTAGGGAGGAAGCTTGCTGCCACCAAGAAAAGTGACAATGGGATCAAGGGTTCATACAGTTTGTCTTCCTCCTTTGCTCAACGGAAGCAGGCTCCAGAGGAACCACACCATTTGCAATTTTCTTGCACAACTAGGAGCGCCCTGTGAACAGATTCCCCAGCAACATCTGTGTGAAAGCGAAGTAGCTGCAAGTCTTCATGGAAGATGTGAAAGTATCACCCAAAACCCTACGACCTGGGGTGACTGCAGGGAGACACAGGAGAAGTGTGGCCCTTCGACTTTGCTTGTCACTGCTCCATACAGATCAGCGGTGACCCTGCATCCTCCCCAGAAATAGCCTTTTCTGAAGCAGCAAGAGCAGACAGACTATATGCTTATAAACTCCCGCGACAGCTCAGACAAAAGAGACGATGGTAGAAGATTTATTACAACGCATTCTGGCTCAGTCTGAAATAACCCAAAGTGTAAACACAATTTTAGAAAGCAGTAATCTACTTAGGACTCCACAAACTCTACAGATTCTAACAGAGAGACAAAACTGATCATGAACTTCCTCTTCGCTATCATGTTACATTACAGAACAGCAACCAAAAGAGAAAAAAAAAATCAACAAAAAACCAACTACAAAAGCTAGCTAGTACCAGGAAGTTATGAACTTCCCCTACTAAAAAAATTCCTTGGGTGGTTCCTAATTATACTGAAAATATATTAATAAATTAAGAAAAAAAAAGTGTTACCTCCTGCTTCAGTTTTGCCACTCTGAAATACAATATAAAGTGTAAAAGATGCCTCCATACAAACCCAGGTTTTTTTCTTTCTCTGTTGATAGTCAGTCAGCACACACATATATATGTAACAGGAGTGAAAGTTTATACTTTGTTAAGTAGTAACTGAACACACACACTCCTAAGCTTTGAGACCAGAGAGCATCTTTCATTTGAAATGCTGCTCTAATTAATGCCACCAAGTCTGGAGTTTTTGTGGGTTTTCTTAAACTCTAAGATATCAGAGAAACACCTTCTGAAAAGAAGATGAGTTCAGTTTAAATTAGCCTCAAGAAACTTAATTGTGCTTTTTGTTGTAATTACTCAATACACGATCCCTTATCTATGTTACTTTGCATTTATACCGCCTCTGTTTCTTATTCATTTGCATTTTCATAGGCAAGTTCCTATGTGAACAGGATCTTGCTGAGCATCAGTCTTTGGCCTACTGACGTCTTTAGCCCAGACACAAGACCCATGTGCTTATTTAACACCTAAACGTTTTAATGGCATAGTTTTAAGGCTTAAAAGATCCATTCTGAAACATAACTGCCTCATAAAACCTTATCGCGACGAATCTGAACTACCCTACGATGTTTCTTCATTAACTTTTTCCACAAGGCTGCTTAACGAGCTACACGGCCACAGACTTAATATCAAAAGCAGATGCTGGGATGACGGGAGCGAGAGCACCGTCACTCTTTCTTGCACAGTTACCTCCCTGACTGCCTACGGGCTGAAGTCAATGGGAGACGGTGGAAGAGGAGAAGGAAACCGTACCTCTGAGCGCACCGATAACCGCCAGCCGGCACCCGGCGTTTCCCCAAAACCAGCCATCACTTCTTCGGCGACGCGGTTTGCACAACCCCCCGCGGCCGAAGCGGGACGGGACGGGACGGGACGGGACCTCACCTTGCCGCCGGGGATGGCGGGGGCAGCCCCGCGGATCCCCGGGAGAAGCAGGACCGCTCCCCGCAAACCAACTACTCCCCTACTGTCGCTCCCCACCGACTCCTTCTCCCCCCCCGCCCCCCCCAAACCCGCTCCCCCCGCAGCCCGTCCCGCCGCTCACCGGCCATGCTGACAGCTCTGCGCAGCCGATCCGGCCCACTGCCGCCGCGGGGCTCCCCGCCCGGGCCCCGCACACCTCGGAGGGACAGACGGACGGACGGAGACAGACGGCCGCCCGCGCCCGGACAGCGCCCTTTTCACAGGGGGAATTTCCCGGCGGGAGGTGCCGCCCCCCGCCCCGGCTCCCGCCCCCGCCGCGCCCCGCCCGCCCCGCAAGCCCTACGTGCTGGGGAGGGAGCCATAGGTAAGGGAAAAATAACCCGCAACGCGCCGGTTGAGTGGCAGGGGTCAACTTCAAGTCTGCCGGGGCTTCAGAGCACTCCAGAGCCAGCTCGGAAACACAGCCAGGCGGCAGAATCACGGAACAGTTTGGGTTGGGAGAGAGTCTGAAAGGCCATCTTGTCCAACCCCACTGCAAGGAGCAGGGACACCTTCAGCTATATCAGGCTGCCCAGAGCCCCGTCCAACCTGACCTTGAACATTTCCAGGGATGGGACATCTACCACCTCTCTGGGCAACCTGGGCCAGCGTTTCACCACCAGCTGTGTAAAAAGTTTCTTCCTTCCATCTAGTCTAAATCTCCCCTGTTCTACCTTAAAAATGTTACCCCTTCCCCTATCATAACAGGACCTGCTAAAAATTTTGTCCCCATCTTTCCTGTAGGCCCCCTTTAAGTACTGACAGACCACAATAAAGTCTCTCCAGAGCCACATTTTCTCCAGGCTGAACAACCCTAACTCTCAGCCCATCCATAATGCTGCTCCAGCCCTTGGAGTATTTCTGTGTCCCTCCTCTGGACCCACGCCAACAGGTCCATGTCCTTCTTATATTGGGGCCCCAGAGCTGGGGTCTCACCAGAGGGAAGCAGAGGAGCAGAATCCCCTCCCTTACCCTGCTGGCCACACTTCTTGAGATGCAGCCCGGAATACAGTCGGCTCTCCAGGCTGCAAGCGCACTGTGCTGGCTCGCATTGAGCTCTCCATCCACCAGCACCCCCACATCCTTCTGGGCAGGGCTGCTCTCAACCCCTTCATCCCCCAGCCTGTATCGATACCAGGGGTTACCCCAAACCAGGTGCAGATCAAGTGAAGGAGTTGAACACTATAGGACACTATAGGAACACCACCACAGCCCCAAACGCAGATCAGGAAGAGGGGTCAGTAGCAAATCTACAGGAATTTAAAACACCTGTAAAGAGAGGAACACAAAAGAACACCGAACCCACATCTCCTGGGGTACAAGACTGCCTTTAGGTAGCAGCAAGATTTAATTTTTTTTTTTCTTAAATGTTTACTCTGGGAATGTAATACACTGTCACATGTGAAAATGCAGATAAATGATTTAGTATTCTTGAAAATGAAACAAAAGAAAAGCCTCAAAGGCCACTAAAGCAACATACCTAACTGGGTTTTTTACATTCGCTGTTTGTTTGTGGGGGTTTTGTTCATTTTTGTTTGTTTGTTTGTTCTTTTTACTTTTCTTTTTCTCACTATCCTTTCTTAAAGCAAAGGTATTAGGATGTATAGAAATGAACCACAGCAGAAAATGCTGGTCTATAATCTGCAAATCCATACACTATCTCAGCTAAGCACTATCTTCTATTAAGCAGAAGAGATTGCCCAGTGCTTGTTGTTTTATTCTGCCTGCTCTGTACTCCATTCCAACAGGACCTCACTTTATAACCTTAATTTTGTCCAACTATCATCATACTGCCTGTAAACATAAGTTATCTTTCTCTATCCCCCAAGCAAAACTTACTTTATTTAAGATTCACAATTGATCATACAGTAGGATACAGCCCTACCAAATTTATAATGAAATCAGAGTAGAAGAATTCTAGAGGGCACACAAGATAATCAATATGTCTGTGACATTAGGCCTAGAAGATTAAAGGGAAGAACAGCCACATTATTATATTTAGATATTATGCTGAAATAATTCTATGGTTGTAGGTTAGTTTCTTGCCAGAAGAACATGATTTTTCATTTTCTTTCCCACAAAAAATTAAGAAAGGTACAAACCAGCAGTGCGACAAATTAGGACTAGATCTTGGGGGATTTGTCAGATTCCCTAGGATTGATGATGTAAAATAATATTCTAAATCAAACTTGGCCTTTACCTACACACACAAGCCCAAAGCATGCACTGACAGAGACCTCAAACAAAACGTTCTGCAAGGTGGTAGCTGGGGGTTGAGGTGAGGGTAGATGCTTTTCTCTTGCATTTTCAGCGGTGGGGCAGGAAGATGCCAATGGGATGGCACGTTAACCCAGAGGATGCTCAAAGCTCACTTGCTGCTTGTGCTGCTCCGGGGTAAAAAGTGGCATCAAAGCAGCAAATAGGAAAACATACAACCCAGATTTCTCTCCACTAAGTGCCTGCATCTAGACACATTTAGCTCATGAACATCTAATACTAGAAGCTACTTCAGTTTGTTTAATCGATCACCTGGCTGTGGCACAGCAGCTTTGGACAGCCTTCATTCATGAGGTTGAACAGCTGGAGAAATGCTCCCAATTTGAGGGCATCCCAGCAGGTCACAGAAATGATCTGGACAGTGTTATAGGAGGGAAGGGAGTGCTACTCCCCTTGGCTAGCTGAAGCTGGAAAAGCTGTGGGAGGTTATTTCCCAGAAGCTGGAGTGTAGATGTGAGGTTTGGGTTTGGATGTGAAGCAAGCTGTCAGTACAGGCACATGAAGCAACTGAACACTGTTCCTGTCTTATCTTCAGGCTAGTTTGCCAAAATCTCAGATAGTAAACTGTAACCTTTCAGGAAGAATGAATTTAGGTGCTTCCCTAAGCAGTTTATATCCCTGGTTCCCACCTACTTCTCTAACCCATAACACTACTGAATAGGCACAGACCAAGCCATCTGGGAAACTGTGGCTCAAAACAGTGTCTACTCATTTCCTCAGAAGGAAAATGTTATTGTAGGGCATACAGTCTAAGCTGATGTAAAATTGAGGGCACTATTCCAGGCAATACAAATACCATGTTATGACATCAATAAACATTCACTACTTTTCCCCAGCTCTTTTGAACTCTAACTCTTAGGGCTTGCAGGAACAGGCTACTCAAAGATAATCCTTAAGACTACATGTTAGAAATTGAGGCAGTATCTCACATACACACCAGTGTCTATGATACAAACTGCTTCTTGATATTATTTTTAATAAAAAGATGACTGGATTGCACTTCTTATAGCATACCAAAAACTTTAATTCTATCCCTACCCCTTTCCTAAAATGAAAGCAACCTGTAACAAAATTAGAGGGCAACCAGCCATATGAAGTACTTCACTGCGTGAGATCTATACGCTCCCATCATCCAAAGACAGAGACTAGATCTGGCTTAGGAAGCTCTTGAACAAATTTCTTAGAGGAAGGACAGTGTCAGTGGAGACATTTCCTTGAAAGTTTTTCTCTCTCCAGCCATAAGCTGATGCCCAGGGAAAAGGACAATAGTGGGCCACAGTGATCTTTCAGTCTAAGCCCAGCGTGGCTATTTTATAATATGTTCATGTTCCTGAATGAGGGGAAAGTTCTACAGAAATCAAGAACCCTTCCCAAGTAAAAGGCAAAAACTTAAACAACTTAAAGAGGCCTTACTCAAAATCATGTAAGCATTAGATAGATCCCTCTATTCCTGTAACTCCCCTGTATGCAATTTTGTTCTGCCGTGATCTGAATCCGTGGCACAAGGGTTATCCTGTGAGAGTGATATGAACCACAGAACTACAGTATAGCAGTGGTAAGTACAGAAACCTGGTCAGCCGCTGACAAGAAGCGTAAGAACATGTCATAACTTTGGGCATATGCAGGTCTTTGCAAAAAGCAGGACGGAATTCCCCTCCTGTAGCATTGCATAACAAAAGCCAGGTGTATCACTATTATTTTTGTCAGCTGACTTTGGCTATAGCCAGAGGCAAGATAGCAGAATTCTTAGACCAGTCTGATCCAGTGCTTCACTTCCTGTCTTCCAGTTAAAGCAAGAGTTTTAAGATCCCATTTTTCTCCGCTTATCAAGTCCAAAGACAACTCCTCCCTCCTGCTTTTCACTGGCTGCTGCACTAGCACAGTTAACACCTAGGCTGCCATAATGAATTAAGCTTCCTGCTCTGGCAGGAAATGTCATGGGGCAAGAGGAGAAAAGAGTAAAGTCAGGGAAAAAAAAATCCCAACCAGGCAAACCAATAAAAACCCAGCACCAAAACTTCTAAAGCAAAGGATTGAGTGTTTGACATGACATTTGAGAAGCCTAGGATGATAGGTCTAGTGGCATTGCCCAATTAAGTCTGCTACGGCTGGCTGTGATAGGAAAGCAGCACAGGCAAACTGTTAAGTCTTTATTTCCTGTTCCCAGCTATCTGACTTAGATCAAAGATAAGCCGCTTGTCACTGGCCTGGTTCAGCAGCCAAGCAGGCAAAAGGGTACTTTCAGAATATGTCTCTCCTAATAAGGTACATCATACTAGGAGTGAAAATAATAATAATAATAATAATGATAAAATCATTCACTTCTCTCCTTATGGAACGCAGTTAAAAGTCCTGTATTCTTGCCCACTTTATCTCAAGCCTCACATGCTCCCCTGATTGGTAATTTCCACTCCTCTATGCCTTAAGAAATCTTTTATTGTTTGAAGTATGTTTTTTAATCTCAAAGGCCTCTTATTTAAACAGTCAGGCCTTTTGATAGTTTTAGCACTTGTGGTTATTGGTCCTGAGGAAGGTTCTAATGCTGAAGCCATTAAAAAAAAAGTCATGGCTTCCAGATTAATGATAAACTCTAAGGTTGTTCAAGCTATTCTGCTGGAAGCGTTCCTGCATCATGCTTTGAGTTTGTTTGCCATAGAACAATGCTACTGTGCCTCCTCTCAAAACAGGGTGGAGAGAAAGGAAATGCTAATAGAGAGGTTGGTCTTGTGGATAAGGCACAAGGCAATGATTCAGGAGACTGGAATTTGGCTCTTGGCAAGTCAGCCTTTCTGCTCTTAGGCAAGTCATCTAATTCTCCAAGTCTCAGTTTCCCCAACAGAAATCAGAGAAGACACTTCCTTGCTCCCACACTTCTACCTTATTCACTCATGATGCAACTTCTTCAGATGAACTGCTCTTCATATGAAAGTGCTGAGTACAATAAAATGATAGTTCCATGAATGCTTTAGACTACAGTAGTGTCAAAAAAAGGCAGTCTCTTCCCTCTTTCCTTATCTCCAGGCAACTTGCTCATGTGTGTTCTTATGCTGTTGCAAGCACTCTTTTGACGATACAGGAGCTTGCTTAAAAGTAAGCTGGGGGAAACAAATTGTTTTTCTCCTGGTTTAGTTTTTACTGAGCCAGTTCCATGTATAATCACAGAAGTGACTGTGCCAGGAGCAAGGAATGTAGTGGCACCAAGGCTGGAACAAGTTTCTGGAGGACAGATTTAGGCAGACATGCCAGCTTCCTGACAGAGTGCTAGTTTCATGGAACTGTAGCATAACACCGTATTTTTAGCTTGAGAAATCGATAAATCTCTCTAAAATTTCTTATTCACAGTCCTTCCTTTCCAGAGCTGGTTTTCAGAGTGGAAGTTCTCAAGCACCTTCTCCCTCAGGCCCCTCAAGTGTGTACCATTTCTTTCTCCTCATCCCAGTACTAAAAACACTTACTACAGTTTGGGAGTTGCTGCATTATTTTAGTAGAGAAAAAACTTTCATATTAGTTGGCAGGCAAAAAATAAAAAAAAATAAAATTGAAGAATGCTTTCTTTTTCCACTGTACTACATAAAAGCCTTGTATTACAGTGAAGCTGATCTAGTGATCTCTGAAATGGACAAACTGCAAACTTCTTCTTTGTGCTGCAATCAAGATTCATCTGATGCAGTAGTGCTGTAGTGAGAGGACTTAAGAAGATAAGCTCAGGATGAGCATGAGGAGCTAAATTGGCAGAAATCAACCTTTTTCTGCCCAAAATGATTTTTTAAAATAGGTTAGCTCTCCAAGCCTGATCACTATTGCTAGTAAAAAGGGAAACTGCACCCACAAAAAAATATGGATGCAGAAGGAAGGATGGGAATCGTCCCTTTGACAACAGCAAGCTATTAGAGTACCTTAGTCATAACATGAAAACTACACATTGAAAAAAAAAAAAGGCAACGTATGCTTGTATTAATTCTCCTGCTCCCCAAAACCCCAGCACATACCAGTCAGCCATTATGCACTGGATCCACCTACAGAGGACAACAGTCGCTCATCCAGGTTCTTATTACAAGACTTCCCTTTTCCTCAGGGCTTACAAGGAGTTTAGGCTACTTAACATCGCCTTGAGCTTCAGGAGTCTCAGAAGAGCATATCTGCAGCCAATAATAAAGAGATAAAAAGGCATATTGTTTTAGTACAACCTTGCCAGATGTATCTCCTTTTAATTTGAAGTCTTACACTTTATTTTTAAATCTCTAGCCCAATGGCTCATGTAGTTCTGACTTGTACAGTTAAAGGATTGCACCCAGGAATCACAGAAAGTGACACCACTCTTCAGGTAGAACACAAACACATAACACCTTCTGGGCCTAGTTGATGAATAAGTCCTCCTACATATGCAAAACATATCTACAACTTGTAAATTGGCCAGTTACTCATCTTATCTGTACTTGCGTTAGCTCTTTTTACAAATTGCCTGGGGCTGTGTGTCACAGTGCCACCTCACCGTGCAAAGTCTTACTGTCAATAGTTGTGAGTAACCCACAATCAACACTGCTGATTGTGCCGCTGCTTCACCCCACTTGAACAGTTACATCTCCACAGGATCTGTTTGAGCTTTGTGTGTACATATACATCCAATTTACTAGTCTGCTGCAATAAAATAATTTACATTTACTAAAACGGCCAACATTATATTAAGGCCACAATTTTTAGTCTGAGCTTTCTTAATTACAAGGTTGAACCCCCTTGCTTTCTCAGGCAGAACAGTGATGGGTTTTGCTATTTCATAGACTTGTTCATTTAGCAGTCGCTGCATGACTTGTCAGTTTTGGTTTTAGGGGAAAGTTCAACATCCTTTTCGTAATCAATGTAGTGGTTAGCCTCATATAAGAAGATATTTGATAGATAATAATTCATCTGAATGGCAGTTCTGCTTAGGAACCTTAATATTGCTGAAAATAGATGAAATCTGAACACCATTCTCTATGTTTTCAGTCTGAAATATTGTGCCTTAGGTACAGGACTATAAGACTCCGAACATTTTCAGATGCCTGAAAAAAGTATTTTCCTCTATGTGAGTAAAGAATATACATATCAATCTTCTGACTTATTTTTGATTAAAAGGAACAATAAGCTGCAAAGAATAATCATTCTTTGAGACATCTGTTGCACAATAGACACATTGAGAGAGAAAGGAACTGAACAGATTCTTTGCCCCATGCAGGGGAAGAAACTGATCTAGATACATAGCCTGCTTAATGGAAACAAAACAGACATGAAGGGAGAGTTTCCACCACAGGCTACTTCTGGAAAGCAAATGTAGGAACCAGAGTAAGAAGGCCTAACTCAAGAAAGAAGTGACAGAAACAAGGCAGTGCAAGAAGGATTAATTAGAACAAGGCCTAGAATTGGCTAGAAAGGCAATGTCACATACAAGTTGAATATGAAATGAGATAACTGCTTAATGGAGATGCTCCTTGACACGCGGATGTAGAAAAGATGAATTGTATATAGTAAAGCCACTGATGTCTCCTAGCTCCACTTCTGATTAGTCTCCAGTGAGACCCTGGATTGCAAGCCAAGTCAGGAGGGCTGAAAATCAACCTGTTGAATTATCTGTTTCACAAAGGCTGAGACATGTAACTGTTAGCTAAAGGTTTCCATTGCGCTAGCCTCAGTGATTAGCATTGCACGTTCCAATATCAAAAGAGTAGGAATGAAGAGGGGGGTGGATTTGGAATAAAGTGCCTGATTACTGTTCTACTGGTCTTACTCCTGACTGTGACAACAGCTTAGCCTTGATGCCAGTGATAATGAGTAATACAGTTGGGTTTGTGGTGTCTTAATAAAATGCCCCCTCGTGGTCACTACAATGATTTCCTGAAAGGGCACATGAACTATTGCTTTCCCAGTAAGTCTTGTTACATCTGCTGCTAACTGCTTGTCATACTTGGGTGGTTTCATGCTTCTTCCAGCACAAAAGGGTAAAGATCTTCATGCATAAAGCAAACAGCTTTAGTCTCTGTGGTGTCCTGAGCTGTCATCTCCAAGAAAAGTAGCCAAAGATACCCACTCTGCCTTTTCCAGAAGTTTCCATGAAAAGGAAACCTGCATAAATAATGATCTGCAAAACAGAAAATAAACTGACACCAAAGTTCCCAATTTGCAATGTACTTATACAAATCTACATAATCTTTTGCTTTAAAAAAAATAAATCAGACAAAAGCCAAATCTTTAGGTCTACTTCAAAAAGTTTACTTTTTAAAAATTAACACAGCTGTTTCAGGATTTGTTACCACCCTCTTTTATCCTGTAAAAGCAAAAACCAATGAGCGAACTGATTGAGATGTAATACTTTTTGAGAGACTCGACACTCATGGTTCATTAGGTGAGCTACCAAATCTGACCCAAATGGCACAGATGGCACGTAGTCCAGTGAGAAGTGAATTCTGTACCTGGCTGATTCTAGGAGACTCAAACACAGTAATGGCAGAGACTTGCATAGAGTACAACTAACTACTACATTTAATTAATATTCATTATGGTCCACACCCACCTAAAAATGATCTGAAGAGAGACTGTTGCAATTCAGAAGTTGGTACTGAGACCTGATTCACTTCCGGACACTTTTGCTGCTGCAAGTCTTTCAAACCAACCTGGTTTACCAAGACAGACTTTAAGTCCCAGGAGGAAGGTCTTGCTGCAAGAAAAACTTTCTTTTCCAGCTTTCTTTACAGATAGCAATCAGCTTGCTGACAGATGCTGTCATTTTAATTGCTGGTGCTACCCTGTTTCACCATCTTCACCTATTCTCTTACTCTATTTTTTGACTGCTAGGGGTTTGGAGGATTTGTCATCCTGCTTCCACAGCACAACAGGATGGTCTAAGACCACAGCTCCTTGCCTGCATGGCAACCACAGTCAATCTAATCTCTTACAGGTTTAGGCAACTACATGTGTTTAGGCAACAATCTACATATTGTTATACAGTGTCGCTATTTCACAAGTATATGTTGTGTTTACTCTGTCATATACTTAGCAATCAGCTCAACAGCCCAGGAACTATCCTTTTCTTTCAGTGATTCATCCAGTGGTACATTGATTTCTTTTTGGGGTAATGCTACTGCTATTAATTCTCTTTCACCAAGAGTGGGCAGCTCTCAGGGTGCATAAAGACCATTGAGAAGTAAACCTGAAATAGTTACAACGCTCCTTCAAAAATCCATGTCATTTAGTATCTGGATTTTTTAAAACTAGAATTTATATTCCTTTTACATATCTTAGATACACATGGTGTTGTTTCTGCTTCCTGAACATGCATCTTTAAACTTCCGTGTCAACATAAATACTGGTACAGCTACGCAATTACAGCACTTTTGCTTCTGCAAATATTCCCATGACCTATGTCCCAAAAAGCTCTGTGGCAGGTGACCCAGTTACTACAGTCTCAGTCAGTTCAGGACTTCACACTTGCAACACAGTTAAAGCCTTATTTGCAAAACAGCATTGCTGTAACCGGTCGAGTGGAAACCGTGTGACCTGACATATTTTTAATTGTAATGTAGACAGAACTTTTCATTTACATAGCCTAGGAGTAACATATACTTCTGTTCTGATGCCAGAGGACACCAGAAACGTAGGAAGTGAATAAAGAAAGAAGGCCGCTCGCATAATTTACTCAGGCAATTACTGTCTCATCATTACTACTCCTGCTCGGAAGAATGCTTACTAGTGCCCCTAGAAGAAGAATGGAAAAATAAAATTAAATATATAGCTGGAATGGAACCACGGAATAAATTATATTTAGCACAGCAATTGCAGTTTCTCCCAGACTACATGCATTATGAACAACCTATATTTGTGTGGTCAACAGCCTTGCCTCATAAACATCCCTGTAATTAATTTGAAATAATAAAAACCAAGGATAAATAAATGCAATGTTATTTTTGCTCCTTTTAACAGAGCATTTGGCTCCTTAGCTATATACAGACAGTTGATTCACCACAACTGATGAAGCAAAAGTTTCCAGCCAGGAAAAGGACTCAAGTGTGCCAGGGATGGAGGTGGTGGCAAGAAACTTCTGAAGTGATAAAAACCAAACTGATTATGCTTTATGAAAACAATAAAGAGCAAAGTAGCTACTGCTTAACGGACTAAAGTGTGTTTTTTCCCCTCTCCCCTTAATAGTGACCGTAACTACTTCATTCTCTAGCAATCCTGTCCAGTTCTCTTTCTTTTGCAATACCTCCCCTTCATAAGCCTCCAAACCACAACTCTTTCAACTTTTGCAAAAAAGATACTGTCTGTCTTCCAAACCAGAGCTTTCTAATGCAGCATGCATAGCAGTGCTTTACGAACAGGAGTTTGATATCTTCACAAGTCCCTGTTTTGGCTCAATAAGATGGGAGCCAGAATTCCTGTAGTTCCCTTTACAAGAGTGTCTCCATCTCCGCTCATGACCTACTCAAGCAGCAGAGACTAATCATCAGATTTAGTCAGGAATTCCAGGAGGATTGATACTCCTAACTCCTGGAGAGGAGGACTACGGCAACTTCCCTCATCGAAGTGTTTCTTCCACATTTATTTGAAGGGCTTTAAGCAACTCATTAAGTAATAGCACATTCTTTGGCCCTGGAGACATCCTCATTGTGCTTGTTCACTGCACTGAACAAACTTTGATTACAGGAATAAGCTTATTAAATTTGGGGCCATGCAATGGTACATTCATAGCAATACGGTACTGTTAAGAGTCAAGAACCCAATCACACACCTCTCTTACAAGCAAAGCCTACACTTAGGTTGACTGGAATTTTGGCTGAGTGATAAAACACACAGCCCTGCAAACTTACCATTCATTTAAGTATTGTAAGGGAGATGGCTACCAGCAACTTGCTGTAAACTCTGTCATTCATTCAGAAAGATGTAACAACACACCAGTTCACATACGTAACATTCATAATTCAACTGACTCAACTCAGTAGCTACAATCCTTTCCTAAATAAAAGGATTTCACTTCTACTGAAGCCAGGAGTATTTTTTAACAGTGAATATAAAGGGGGATAACCATAATAAAAGAAGTCATGGCTGTGAGCTGGAGGCAAACCCATAGCAACACCTAGATCCTACGCTGCTCAGTCTTGCAGTACGTCATACACATCTTAGGGATTCATGTTTCCCCGAGCGACAGAGCCTCTTCAGTTTATGCAGTTCCACATTATTTTGTGATACCTAATGCCTTTGTGGCTTTAACGCAGGACTTTAAGCATGAAGCCTTTTAAGTTGGAATGGTGTTGCAGGATATCCCATTTTTTCATAACAGTTGACATGATACTTCTACAAAGATGTATTCAATCACTTAAGAGCCACCTTCATCTTTCTCACAGAAAATCTGGTTAGGTGCTACAGCAACTTTAGTATTTTTGTCCTCCCCCCCGCCTTTTTTTTTTTAGGGCATACACTTAGCATTCATTCATTTTCTGTAGGGCAGCATTACATTACATTAAAAAAAATGTAATTTTTTTTTTTTTTGCAATTCTACTATGAAGAATTATTGGGATTCCCCCTTACCAACCTCACCCACCCTCACAATGGTAAGATACAAGAACTTACCCATCATCCCTTAGTAAGGCATTAACTTGGATCTGACAGTCTTATGGCACTGCTTCTTGTGCTAAAATTCTTAGCGAGGCTTTTTTGTGGAGAACCAAAAATAAGCAAGAAAAAGTTGTGATTTTTTTTTCAAGAAGGTAATCAAGATCTGAAAGGAAAAGTTGTTTAATTTGCAAGATTATAAAAAAGCAATAAGAAAGTATAGTGGGCTATCACGTATGTAGAGGGTTAAAAATCAGCAATTGGTTTCAGTTGTAGTCTCTAGAGAGAGTTAAAGCAGTCCTTAGCTGGGTGCAGTAACTCTTATGTACTGGGAATCCCCATGGCAAGCACGGATAATGTGATTCCAAAGAAAAAGCGTGAAACGCCACCATCTCGCTGATACAGGGAATTTGGCTTTATTTTATGGTATTGCCACGAAACTTCTCTCTGATCCTTCACAAGTCTCTAATCTCTATGCCTTAGATTCCTCATCTGTTAAAGCAGAGATTTTTAAAAACTTCTCAGAAATGTTGTAAAGAATTATTAATTGTTGAAAAAAAATTTGGAACGGTGTCAGGAAAAGCCTTGAAAAAAGTGCACAATAGTACCAAAACTTAATACAAACAAGGAACTGTCAATGGGCACACTGGTTTATCCTTTGTCCAGTTGTTTCAGATATGAAGTCATCTTAAGCATCGGTATTAGCTGCATCCGTCACTTACCAAAGACAAGATCATCACATGTTTCTCAACAAAAGCTCTCCTTAATAAGTAGTTGAAAGACAAAATGTAAGCAAAAGGAATAGTGACCAAGAAGAAACCCAAGTTCACATACAAGCAGCAGCTGATGAAGTAACACAGTCCTCTTTAAGAAGCACTAAGAATCTGTGGTTAGTTTTTATACTGAAGCCTTAAACTTTTCTAAATAGTTGCTTTGCTTTTATTTGACATTTTTAGACCTTCACACAAGGACAAACAGAAGTGCACCAGGGATTCCCCATTGACATCATAGCCACTGAAATGAGGGGTGACCTTTAAGGCTGAACACATACAACATTTGATTCTAAACATACAAACCTCTATTTGAGCTCCATAGCTGGTCTTCTGGCCAATCATCTCAGCTTACTTGTTACTGAAAGGTGAACTGAAAACAACTTTAAATAAGCGCAGTCTGGAGAAAATTGAAATGTTACCTTTACTGAATTTTCCCCACCTGAAGTCACAATATATAAGAACAGCAGAGAAAATTGACAAGCTGTTGGTTACTTATTTCTATAAGAGGAATATAATTTAGTAAACAGATTTATAATTTTTACTCTGAATTATTTACTCAAATATTTACACTGAATTACAGAAAGTAAACGTCTCTGTACTTACGCAGTTTATGATTTAATGTAACCCAGTGATTTATTTAGTGGGTGAACAGGGGAACAGAAACAGGGGATTCCCTTGCCTTCTCATTGCTTGTACTTGGCTGTTTGCAACATAGTCATGTTCCTCAAAACACAACTCCCAGAGGTATATTTTTGTCCCATTTGATTTTCTTCACTGAATTACTGCAATCGCTATACAGAAAACCCTGTTTCCATGATCTTCCTATTGTTCATGATTTGACAGACTAGATTATTTTTTGCTGTAAATGCACTGAACAAAACCTCTATCAGTTTTCTTTACAGACTCTACCAACAGTTATTAACCTACATAGCAGAAATGGTACAGTATTGGTAAAGACATGTAAAAATATTCAAAACGAGTGGGGAAAATTAACATACCCTATACCATCTAGACAAAAGCAGAAATTTCTGCCTGGAGAAGAGAAGGCTTTATGGACACCTTATAGCAGCCTTCCAGTATCTGAAGGGAGCCTGTAGAAGAGCTGGCAAGGGACTCTGTCAGGAAGTGTGGTGGCAGGACAAGGGGCAGTGGTTTTAAATTGGAAGAGGGGAGATGTAGATTAGATACCAGAAAGAAATTCTTTACTGTGAGGGTGGTGAGGCACTGGAACAGGAGGATGCTCCATCCCTGGAAGTATTTAAGGCCAGGCTGGATGGGGCTTTGAGCAACCTGCTCTAGTAGGAGGTGTCCCTGCCCATGGCAGGGGAACTGGAACTGATGATCTTAAATGCCTTCCAACTCTGATCATTCTATTATTCTATGTTTCTATGAATGTAATGAGCATACTTACAGACTTCTGGTTTTGTATACACAATTCAGAAGCAGGACCAACTTTGTTTCCCAACAGTCTAACGCCTGCCTCATTTGTGAGAGCAGAAAAGGTACAACTTCAAATAGCAATACTTCTCTACCTTATTTATTAGAAATCTCTGTTGTATTGCTCACAATGACAGGTTTCTATGCCCTTCTGCTCAAGTAGTAGAAAAGGCTGTACATAAAGTGTAAATTCAGTATCAAAGAAATGAGGAAAAACAATCTGACAAAAATCACAAACATACTAAAGCAGTGCTGAAGGCACACAACCAAGCACTAATACATCAAGCGATTCACAAAACCTCAGCTTTTCTTCTTTGTGTGCATGCACTTGGATACTGTGGATAGTGTCTTTGATAACTTTCTGTTCTTGCTAAGTGAGCACACAGGGAAAAAATGGAGCAGAATTAAAGCTGCAAGGACCAAATAAATTCCAGCATTGCCTAGCTTTAGTTAAGACTGTAGCAAGTAGGTACTATGTTATATTTTCATCATATTACCATCAACACACATTGTTGGTTATGGGTAGTCAACGCTTCCTATTTTAAGGCCACATTTTCAGTTGCTTCAAGTTTGCCAAAGACTTTTCTTTGGCCTATGATTACATACACTAAACCTCCAGCTGATTTTTAGGAAAATCAGACCAAAAAAATGACTCAATCATTTCTAAGAATGAGTCGTGGGGAATATGCGCTGCTTTAATTATTTTCAAAGAATTCTTAAAATTTTTATCAAGAAACTCTTCTTCATATTTCAGAAACAGGGACATGAAATCTAGCAGAGACTGTGCTGCTGTCACTATTGGACTTTTCACTCTTCCTTTGAAAAACCATATATCTGGGCAAGCGTCGAACCTTTGAAAAGTTTAAACTTACACATGCTTGCCAGACTTGCTTAGCAGCCAAAAACTTTTATGTTTCTCTCTACTGCACGTACTGTAGAGAGTGCGCTGGATGGTGCCTGCAGTAAGCAGCTGATTGCCAGGCTACTATACACTAAAACTGAAACAGTATAGGTTGTTTCTCCTCTGGTTTCAGGATTCCTGGGATTTTTCATTACACGAGCACAGAATAAAGTACCACGCCGTTCAAATGAAGAGGAAGCAAAGATGGATTTGGGCAAGAAAAGAAAATGTAAGCTATCAGAGAAAAAGGAAGACATGCAAGAGTCTGAGATCAGACAAAATGAAAAAAGATTAAGTATGAATAAGAAACAAGGTTGGGCAAAGAGGGCAGGATGATTCAGACAGGGTCTCCCCAGCAAAGAGAAAGCACACAAGGACAAGCAGTCCCAGTTTGATTTTCTTGATTTCTATCAATTTTTGAAGGTCAGACAGCTGAGAGGGCAACAGAATGTATCTTCCAGAACAGGAGGAAAATCAGCCCCCAGACTTCTCTTTTGCTAAGATCATTCCCGAAAAAATACACAAGGTCCAGGAGCCTGGAGACC
This sequence comes from Gallinago jamesoni, assembly GCA_025769975.1. NCBI lineage: Eukaryota > Metazoa > Chordata > Aves > Charadriiformes > Scolopacidae > Gallinago > Gallinago jamesoni. Next base: position 2,726,319 of record JAOQGH010000023.1, read on the forward strand.
TGAGCCCTTGGACTATACTCAGAGCTTGGCACCCCAGGGACAGAGGATGGCTGAAGAAACCCTCAGCCAGGGTGAAGGGCAGTCCATGCTGACCAGCATGCTAGGAGACAGCAAGGAATACTCAACAGCCCACCACTCAGCTTGAAGCTGGAAAACTCCCCACTGTACTCTGCTTGGCCCAGCAGGATTCAGGGAAGGACAGAGCACGGCAGAGCTAGCCAAGAAGCCGAGGGCTGGGGCTGGTGCCCCCAGCCTGTCCAGGCCAGCGTCAGGGTGGCAGGCAGCACAGGGCTGCAGCAGTGTTTCCCCGAGCAATGCAGTCACACACCACCACCGTCACAGCACACGCAGCTCTCAGCCCCCAGCCCGCCCCCGCTACGGACCTAAAGGCAGGAAACCCCTCCCAGCGTGGGAAGCCTGGGCCATAGCTCCCCTACACCCGGCGAAAGGGCACACAGCCCCCACAGCCACCCTGCAGGAGTGGAGGGAGAGAGGAGGGTGCAGCCCACGGGGGTGGCCCTGGGGGAGAGGACGACTCCTGTTTTCACAGGAGCAGGTTACTGCTCAGACAGATGCCCCCTACAGCCACGTGATATCCTCTGGGCACAGAGTGCCTCCAGCCCAGGGTACGTGTTTGCTCCTCAGCTGCACACAGATACACAGGACACTAGAACCACAGCTTTTCAGTTACTGGAATAATTCATAGGACCAGACTCTTTACAATTATCTCATCATACTTCTTATAAAGATACAGCTAGGAGTTTCTGGTTGTGTTTTTATGCTAAATAGCTTACGTCACTGAGTATTATGTAAAGACAGTATTAAAAAGCCCCCTCTCTCCTAAAGGCAAGATTTCAAGGTACTTGTTCCCCACACCTTCTTTGCTTTTTACTCATTATGGCTACGAGTAAGTATTCTATTACTTTCACTCTCTGTTTCTATAGGGACATCCATTGCAACAGTAGAAATAGAGGTGGCTTTATATTAACTGTTTCTGTGCTTATACTTAAGTAGTAAAACCACAGATGTTCATTCCAGCAATGGAATTTCTTGCACAAAGTTACTAACCATATACAATTTCAATACAGAGCCGCTCCTCTTTAAGGAGATCACACATCCCTCACGCCTTCCACCTGGGTCTCTAAGCCACACATACAGCAACCAGCTTAGAAAGCAGAGAGAAAACAGCAAAGTTGCAGAGAGTCTGATGTCAAAGAGCCTTCCTCACTGAGTCTTTATGCATGAGTAACTTTCCTTTCAATCACTTCAGCAGAGGACTTGCTCCATAAACAAAGAAAAACATTTCAGTCGAATGTTGCAGTTTGGACTTTATTTAAAACAGTTGAAATCTAATCCTTCTGCAACATCCAGGGAAACTCAGAACAGTGATGTCACTCTGCATTGGGCAAAGTGTTGAGTCAGGGTATAGTAAGATAAACTGTGTAACCTCACCTATGCTGGATGAAGTCTGAGAAACTAGTAACCTAAATTCTTCCTAAGCATTCTCCTTAAAAGCCTAAGGGGGGGAGCAAGCACAAGCAATTGAAGGTAACTACAAAGCAAGAGGTAAAAAAGAAAAAAAATATCTTTGTAAAGGCATATACTTTGATATCTATTAGCTGGGTTAGTTTGAGACTAGTTACATAAATGGATGCGCTGACATAGTTAACCTCTGTTAAGGGCAAAACAGCCCTTAACAGTCTTGGAATACTGAAGAGGAAGAATTTGTTTAAAAGCCTGGTAATAGTACAGAGCTTTAGTCTATTACAAAACACTGACATATTTGCTTTGCTGTTTATCTTATCACCTATTTCAGCTTTAATTCCTTCAAATTCATGATGTTTTTTTATTCACACAGGTGCTGAAGTTTTATACATACTGAAACTAGTACACAGACTTGACAATATTTAAATACCACAGTTTTAATACAAGCCACATAACTGAGGTAACCACTTTATAAACTCAAGGTGTAGTTCTGCTAAAAGTACTAAGTAACATGAGTTCTGTTTCTTGATTTTAACCTGTGACTAAACCTACACCTTACAGCCTAAGTTATGGGGGTTTTGGAAGGGAGAGGGAAGAATAAGACTTTTCAAACTCACTAAGGCCAATTTTCTAAGAGAAATTGCACTTGAAGTAAGCTGGAAACCAGAGGTAATAGGAAAAAACCTAAATATATTGTGATAAATAGTCATGCTTCTTCCTCAACTTTGGAATACCAGCAGTAGGGGGAATGCTAGAGAATCAAGACATTACAAGATATGTGCCTCTCATTACAAGATATATGCTTTACAGTCTTTTGGCCTTGTCACTAGACTTTTAGGTGGATGCTCAATATGATCAGAGAACAGAATTACTATTTAAGCCAAGCAACTAATTTCAGAATAATTCAGGCATATCTGTTGTCCACATGGCAACCTGGGATATCAGTTGCCAACAGTTTGTGAACTGCACTATTCAGAGGGCATTAATTCAAAACCTGGAAATACTAGAAGCAGGAAAGCAGTATTCCTAGTTTCTTCAAACTTACTCTAGCATGTTATTATTATTTTGCAGAACATGTATTTTGTGGCACTGCTCCCTTGTTTTGCATTTGGTTGAGTAGTTTGGATTTTTTAAGCAGATCCCACCTCTATTAAAAAAAAGAGACAGAAGGTTTTCAATTTCTCTTTGAAAGATAGTATTTTACAGTACATACAAAAATACTCTGGAAAACACATACAACTTCATTTACAAAACCACCAAGTTATAAAGAAACTGCATTAGAGAGGTAGCATAACATTTGTTTCATAATATCAGAGTTTCTCCCTACCTCTCAAAAAACCTTAATGCACTTAACCGGGTAAGTAGTGTTACCAGTTTACAGAACCAGACTTAAGACTAGTACAAGTTTTCATGCAACCATTTAGAACAGCTTTCAAGGTTTATCTGAAACCACTTTCTGCATGCCAGTTGCTTTCCAGACTGCAGCTTGCAGGTGGGTAGTAGTGTCTCAACAGCCTCGCCTGTTGCAATGTTTAAGTGCACCTTCAGCTGTGTGTTCTGAGTTTAGCTTTACTACCTGGTGACAACAAAAACCCCTTGAGTCTCATACGGGAGCAGTCTTAAGAAAAAAGTCAGATAACATGGCATGGGACAAGTCTATCATCTTCATACCTTGATAGCATCCTCTGCTGCATTTTCTTCAATTTTTAAATTATTTATGGGCCTCCATGGGAGGCAATACTTGTGTAGTGCATGGCTGTGCTAGACAGTGGAAAGCTACTAGCTGAAGAAGCTGAGCACCATTGTGACAAATGCACAGGAGTGTACGTGCCAAACTGGAAAATAATTTAAGATAAGAACAACATGCATGCGAACTAGGAAAGCACAAATGAATACAGGCACGTTCACACACTTGAAACCAGAAGGTGGTTAGAGTGACAAGCTAATCCTGTTTACATACATTCTGAATCCAAGTCACAGGACAAGTTGTTTTTTTTGTAGCTTTTTCAAAAGTTGTTTCAGTCACTGACAGTTAAGACTTAAAAAGACTAATAAGGATAACTGTTACAAGAATATGCAAAGAGTAGTTCAAAAGGAAACAAGCATCCAACAATACTATAAAATAAGACCATGATTTTAACTGGCCAATTGCACTTTGGCAACAGTAACCTTCCATATTTTGTTAGTAACTATAATGCAGATTGATTATATGGACCACTAAAGAAGTGAATTATCTTTACCTGAAGAAATACTGGTTACCCATTAAGGGTAAGTTTGATGGATCTTTTAATAATACGAATACTGTTTGTTGGAACGGGAGATGAAGAATCTGGTAGTTCTTTACTGGAAAGCCTCTACAACACACAAGAAGATGCCACAGGAAAAAAAAAAGGAAATTTAAAATTCATTAATTTAGAAGCAGCAACAGATAAACTCTTTCCTTATGTACCAAAACAGTATGACCCAAACCCAAATATTTACAGAGAAGGACTTTTTTCAACCACAACACTTCTTTAGTTACCACCAGTTTACAGAGGAAGAGCATTTTGCCCTCTGTACACTTCTTTCCTGCCATCAATTGAGATAACTATATTCCTGAAGGGTGATAAAATAAGTTGCAAGTTGCTCAACAGCATAATAGGAGAAACTACCATTCTTCTCAGATCCACTGATCAGGAAAACAGACTGTCTTTACTGTCCAGATGACTTCGTCTTATAACCCTCGATTTCATAACATTGTACATTGCACAGAAGAATTAGTATCACTTATACACTTCAAAGCTTCCAAATCTGGTCACCAAAATCAGTATACGAGTACTCAAGAGCTCAGATCACCTTATGGAAGATCTACAAGGAGTACAGATTTTTGCTTAAGAAAAAAGCAAGTTAGGAAACAAACCAAGTCAGTGCTTGAGTGCAGGGAAACGTGTTTTTTTTGAGTTCCATAACTTGGAAGCTTTGGATATACTTTTGTGAGTGAACCTGAAATGTCATTTTTCAGCTATACAATTTGGTGGAAGCATTACAGGCCAAAGCTTATCACCTATTTGGTACCACCAAATTTAGAGGGCTTAACAGTACATAAGATTTCTAGTTTTGCTTTATCTATGAATACAATAACATAAATAATACCTGTGATCTTGATGTGTTGATAAGTGGAATCAGCATAGGTTTTCCTCCAAGGCCTCCCTAAAAAGTCAGAAGGGATTTGTGAGGCATTATTGTCAAATTCATGACTTGAGAGACAGGAAGGTCTGGCAGCTAGGATACTTAAACTATATAAAGACATGCACTGACAACCTCCATTTTTTTTATTTTAAGACCTATATTTGCACATATAGCTTTTCTAGTATTTTAACCTTTACTTTACCAACAAAACCCCATCTTGGTTTGAGCGTATACGCTCAATAGTTTATATTTCAATAGCAAGCTAAATAGAGCTCTTTTATACTCCCTTTGAGAGGCCAAATGCTTTAGTATTTACAGTAGTTTTCATCAGTGAATCAAGTGGTTTTAAAAAAAATAAAATCTCATCTCAAGCATGGGAAGAAGCTAGATAGTGCCAAATCACCTAGTAGTAACTTCTTTTAAAGGATAGGTCATACAGGTGTAATATTTGGGAAACAAACTGAAATAAACTAAAAAGCCACTGAGTAAAACCACTTCAAAATTACATTTTCTGTTGATCTTCTCCTGACATCTTCTGCATTGCCACCATCTTTGAATGCTGAATCCTGGCCAGTTAACTAGAAGAACAGAATACATGGACTCAGAATAATTGCTATACTGAGGTTGTCTTAATATTTGGGTACAGCTTCCAGTCAACACATTAAATGTATGAGTGGCCACTCTTAAAATAACACTTAAACAAGACTACCATTACACACACAGTATCTCAAGCCTCTCAAGAAGCCTTACTACTCAAGTCTTGAAATCTGTACTTGAAATAGTCGATACTAGAGAGCAGTTCTGCAAGTTGATTCATTACAAGTGTCAACCTAGACGATTCTATGATTAAAAATTGAGGTTTTTTCCTAGTTGTTCCTTGCTTCTGCCTCAAATCTTAGGTCAAGCCACAGAAATAGCTATTTAAGGAGATTTATATATAGCAATGACACAGATCAAGCGTTAAGGCTTCCGCCAAAACAAGATTTAACAAGCAACTCCACACTCATTTCAGCAGAGGAAAGCCTGTTGTGTAGGGTGCTGATTTCTAAAGCAGCAAAACTACCAATAGGCATTCAAGACTTGGCTGCCAGAACAGGAGTAGCTCATGAATCTTACAAATCGAAGTGTATATTCTTTGAGATAATTTTTTCCTGAATTGTTTTAAGAACTTCTTCCAAAGGAGTCAGTTCATTCAGCAATTCAGTGCAGTACAATGTAAGCAGTATTATTTAGAGACCCTGCCACCAAACAGTCATTAGCATCAGATCCTAGAAAAGTATTTGTTTAATGGCCATACATTATATCCAAGATAATTTCTTATATCTATATCTTAGTAAAACTATCATTACACTTAAATCTAGATTCTCAAATCTGTTGAGGAGGTGTATATGCATTTTTTGCTTAGTTCTCTCATCTCTTCTACATCAATAGTTCACACTACAGCAAACCCTCCCGGGCATAGCCCCCCCCCCCCCCCGCCGCTTACCTTTTCTTCATCTCTTGCTTTTTTGGGGCATCCTTCTGATGTAGATGAATGGCATCCTTTAGAGGTCAATGAATAAGGTCGTTTAGGTGCAGCATTCTTAGTATCTATAACTGGCATCCCACTTAATTCATGATGTCCTTGGACAAAACGTGCTCTGACTTGAGAAATGGTGTTATGTCCTGGAATAGTGTAACCAATTGGAGGTCCCGATGTTCTTATTGCAACTGTAGCCTGCATTTCTGTAGGAGATACTGAGCTTTTAGAGTACAGCTATGAAATTAAAGACTGCATTCCACCCACTACTTCAATACATACGTGAATCAATAACAGGAACAGAGAGTCCCTTAGACACTGATGGCACAGGTACATGAGATCTCTTCTCTCTATTGTGACCACCACTAGATCTCTGACATACAGCATTTCTGTAGGAGTCAGATGCTAGAGTTAGAAAATGCTAGCTTGTAAACTTTCCAGAAAGTTCACGCAAGACTAACATCTACTTTCTTAGCTCATTGTCACAGCTCTACTAAACGCAAACTCACAGGTGATCTAGCAGGAGATCTCCATTTTGCTGAACTTCAGACTGCAAATTTGAACTTAATCATTTTTTTAAGTGAGCCTCTACATACTGGTACTATTTTCTAGCTTAATATATCCATTACAAGCAGCACGGAGTACTGGATATATCTGCTCTTTTCATACATGCACCCAGTATTTTTGTGTGTGCTACTCCTCCAGTACCAAACAGTCTGAACACAGCAGGCATCACACATTGGGCTATTACACTCAATATTAACCATTCCTCCCGTGCTAAAATAGCTTATTAACAAATGGACTTGCCAGGAAGCAACAGGCACTTTTACTGCCTGAGTTCTCATACTACTCCACTAAGTCAGCAGAAGCTCTAGCGTTTCTGTGATCAAGATCAGCACTTCATTAGAACTAAATACTGCTTGGCATTAACTATACTTTTAGTTAGAAAGAACAACTATCTACACATAAAATACTCCAGCTTCAAGTTACACATTAACCTAAGGGGATTTCTATTCAAGACAAAATTTCTCGTGTACTGAGTTCTTCGTACCTATGTGTTCATGTACACTAACTGTTTTCAAGGATATAACCCATCTCCCACTGCATACCCAAAGGAGATGCCAGATTTGTTCCTGAAGACATTAGAGTTCTCCTTATGATCCACATAGATTCAAACAAGAAATCCTAGATCTCATTCACACTGTGAGTTACTTAAACACCGCTTCTTCACAGTTCTAAAGTTATGGTGCTAACCTTTCTATCTCTGTTGTAGAGGTGTCCAATTTAGACATCTTATTTAATGAAGAGGAGTTATGTGGTGTTCTGGAGTCCGTATCCCTGGAACTGTCCAAACAGCTTCCATCTGAAGAAGTCCTTTTGCACTGAAGCCCACTAGCATTTTGAGTAATATCTGGCATGCTTTGCTGAAACAGTTAAAATAATGAACTCTTCAAGTAATTAAAGCAAAAAAAATATTGCCAGACAAGCTGTATTATTGTTATACCTTCTTTCTTTTCTGTAAGGTTTCTTCAGGCAAAAAATAGTGGAGATGTTTTCTCTTCACATGAGCTGCCTCAATTTTCATACCTTCCTTTAGCACATTGAGGTTGCTAGCCTGCCTGTAAACTAACATAAAATTTAGTGTTGTAGCTTACTTGGCATGTTTGCATTTGTCAAGGTTACATGTTTTCTTTAGAAACAAGTCTTTAAGCCACTCCAGCCCAAACAAAGAGCAGAAGTTTACAGCCTAACTGAACACGAAATGCTACCCAAGCACTCCACATATACTCTCAATATGAATGTGACCCAAGATTCTTATTTCACATCCAGTAGAGACCAGATACATAACAGCTATTTAAGTACAAATACACATTTATGTGCACAGTTACAGCTGTGGTTTGCTAATCATGCAGCTCACATGCTGCTGAACTGTGATTTGAGAAAATCATCTAAGTTGATTTTAACCTGAGGGTGATAATACTCCTTAACCATTAGTTTTCTGGTTGAGAATAGATTTAGAAGCCTTACGTGAATCAACTTAATTATGCTGATGAGAGAAGACACCTTACTCAATATTCAGACTAATTTTTTTATTTGGTATTTTCAGTGGCAATTGGCTTTTTTGTAACAGTTCTGTAACACTATATAATTTCTCAGTAGTTTAGATGTTAAAATTATATCTGTCTAAGAAAGCAAGACTGAATTTTAAGGACATTTGATCTACCAAATGCACTGCAGTTTAAACAGGTTTTTCTTAGTTGTCTGCAACAGTCTTCTATGCAACTTAAAATTGCTATACTAGAAGGGCAGTTATTACAGGATTAAGTCACTTTTAGATAAGCTTATCTAACAGGCCTATCAGAAGCATAACTGGAAAGTCAGCTTACTGAAACAGAATGGGAATCAGTAAGAACATGCAACAAAAAGACTTATAAATCTTTCTACAGGACACCTAGAATTGCAATAAAAGCACAAATGTGAATATTTGCACCAATAAACAATTGCTTCAAAGTGAATTCAATAATGTTTTTATGTAAATGCAAGATAAATTTCACTTAAAAGCCCTGCAAACAGCGAGCCTTATGTTCTTGAGCCCATCAACCTGAAATTAATCTTTGTCCTCTTAAAAATATTCTCTCAAAATCAAGGCACATGATAAAAGCTTTCTTGCACATAACTACTGGTCAGTCCTACATTTTTCCAAAGGATTTAATATCTTTTTTCTGTTTAACATCTCTGGATTCAACTCCTTTATCTGAAGCATACTATAGGTAGTACTTCACTAAACTAAGAGCACACAGCTATACTGATCAAGTTTTTGCATAGAAAAAAAGGATTTAGCATTATTTGTAACCTCTTACCATCACAAACTTTGTTGACATAATTTACATTTGCCACAACATCGAAACACGGTGCCACTGTGTGGAGTGTGCAAGACAAGCATCAGCACAGATCAACAGTACAAGTCTGAGGAAGTCACCCTGCCTGGCTTGAAACTCTGACAAGAGCTTTGGTGCACTTTTCTGAGCTTTTCTAATATCCTAAAGCATGAGCTAAAGACAAGGTCAGGTTTAACTGCATTTACTCATGTTGTCTGCGCAAAACACCACACACCTCATACGTGGCACCACACATACACTCTTCATCAGTGCAAACAAACATTTAAAGGAGTCCACTGTTTAAAACTTTGTTCACACTTATCTCTTCTGAAAAGTAACCTGATTTCCTTAATTCTTCATTAAGATAGCTAGAATTTAATTAGGCACAAGCCTAACCACACACAAGAGGTAGACAGATTATGGAAAAGACTTCTACTTTTAAACAACTCCTCACCCCCAAACCCCTTTATTCTAGCATTATCTAACAACGCTTGCAATATTACTTTATTTCTACATCTATCAAAAGTAATAATGGAAGATGAACATGAAGGTTTGCATGCAAGACTGCATGTAATTAAAACGTGACAACACTGACTTTCAGTGTTCTGGGATTGCATCATACACAGACTTATTTTGGAAAGAAAAACTGTTAGTGTATGCTGACAGTAATTTTAGAGCTTGATACAGTTAATTCCTGCTTTCAAAGTTCAGCAACTGACAATTCTTTTTGGCAAGTTTAGTAAGTGGACACCTGGCTTCACATTTGACTGTCTACTTAATGAAATGCAGCTCCTTTGTGAGTGTTTACTATGACCTGCAGAACTTAGTTCACATGAGGTCAAGAAAAACTTACTTTACCAAAGTGTCAAAACAGTACATTTTTAAAGCTAATCTGCTATATATTGCTCTCTATAGAAATATTTAATACCTAGTACCAAGAGAAAGCACAATTCACTTTGTTAAACAGCTTCCACTAGAATAAGAAAGTGAAACGCTACAAGAGCAAAATATAGGCTTACCTGTATCTGTGAATGACTGTATAACATACGTTAAATCAATGTTAACACTTTCTGCATTTTCCACTTTCCTAAATACGATTCCAAGAAACCACATTGACACATATCCACTCCTAAAAAGACAGTTCCACAAATTTATAATTTAAGCACAGTCATTCAGATGCTAGTATCTGCTTTCAAGAAGGGATTTAGCAAAACAGTTTAGTTGTACACAGCAGTTAAAGATTAGTCAGCCCATACTTAAGTTCTTGGAGTACTTCTCTCAAGTTCTCCCTTCTTTAAGAAGATCTTACATGCTTGGGACCTGCCTGTCAGAGCTCGTATCTACAAAACAGTAGATACCTAACTGAACATCTTACAGATGAGCTGAGATCAATGAATATAAAGAAGTTACAATACATTAGCCAAAATGTATTTCAGAAAAATAATGAAACTCACTGTTTACAGAGCTCTTGGTTGCCAGGAAAAGACTCTGGCTTTACATGTGCAATAGTTATAAATTCATTCCTCTCCAGGTTTCCAACCAGCACACGGATTTTAGATTCAACGAGGCCGACCCTAATAAGAGATATTTACTCATTTTTTACTGCATCCAGCACAGTAGTTATATGCCTTGCTATAATACAATGTTAATAGAAAAATGCTAACCAATAAGTAGTTTCATGCAGCTGAACAGATAATAGATTTTTCTTTCACACATGCTGTAGACTGAGATGCTTCCAGTTATATATGAGCTTTAAAGCTTCCAAAGACAGATATAAACAAATTTAACTTGTACTCTTAACAGCAGATACTTTCATCACAGACTACAGGTTTAAGTGTATCAACAAGGAGCAGATCCCAGCACCTCTGACTGCGTTTTGAAGTGCAGCAGAACTTTTTACCCAAGATCAAGCAAAAAAGCAATTTCAAAGAGGCTCAAGCACAACTATTTAGTTACACCCGAGCAAAGACACAATTCTTTCTGCAGATTCAGTGAGTTTACTCTCTTCTAGCAAAATTGAAAAATATAGTTCCTTTATTAAAGTGATTAGTCAGTCTCAGAGACATACCCAAGAAATGAATTGTGACCATGAAGCCTTTTCTTTTAAATAAAGTACTTGCATTTTACCCTTTTTATCTAAAACATGATTAACTTTGAAAGCACTCAAATCTGTATGTTCTTCAGAAGTATCTTATGTTGAACAACAAAGATACACTATCTATTCCCAAATCCATTCAAGAGTTAGTAAATTGAACTTATTCTTATAGAAAAACTGAAGCAAGTTTATCTTCTCCTTTCTAGTTTTCCCAGAGCCAAAATTAAGCCCCATTTGCCTCCATTTCTGTCACTGCAAAACCATTATCTTTTACTGGAGCCAGAACTTTCTTCACCTTCACTATGGGATACAATAAGTTTTGTTCACTGAAAACCATTTCACTTTATAGATTATTTGTCTCCAAGCCCTGTGCCTATAACTCCTTGTATACTTAACTGTGACTAATATCAAACTGTACCTGATACAGTTTTTAAGTGAACATTAGATAATATCTTTAACCTGAACTTTATATTAGAGCTATTTTTAAACATTAAGTAAGCTGCCTTTTAGGAGATAGCACAAGAATTAAATTATTTGCCTTAAAGCACAAGTCAAACCTTGAAGTATTACTAAAGTGCACTCTGAACAGGCATCTGTTACACAGAGCTATTTTGCTAGTTTACTTGAGCAAAGCAGGCCAAGTCCTCATTCCTTAACAATGAATACTATTGCAAAGTTAAAAACAACACACACATTACAGTACCTTAATTCCTCACTGTTTCTCCTTATTTCAAGATTCACAGTTAGCCAACACATTCACATATGTTAAAATATTATTGGCACATCTCCCTTGAGAGAGTGACAAATATCATGTCATAAGCAGTCATTTCCTCTAACTACAATTGAGGTTGTTCCCGCATTAAGCTTCACAAAGCAGATCAGCACTCCTGCAATTTGCCTGTCCACTACCAAGTGTGCTGAAGGGATGCTTCAGTACTAAACATAAGACATCCAAGCACACTACTAGATTAAAACTTCACAAATACAACTGATCAGCATTCAGATGCTTTGCACATAATGTCACATTTCACACAGTTTAAACAGCCTTGTTTCACTTCACTAGAAAAGCAAGCTCTGGAATAGGCTGAATACATAACCAGAGAGTTGAGTGCAATCTAGTCCTAAATTTAATACTACATTCAGTAAAAAAGTTATGAAACCAAGTCTAAGGCTCTAGAATAGTGGTCTTCAAAAATGAGTGCGGGAGTGTGCACCAAAGAGTGCATTTGGGATACAGGAAGAAAATGCTAGAGCTTTGGTAATGCATATGTGACTTGCAAATAAGGAGATAATATATATTGTAAGTACATGTTGAAGTTGTTTGGGTTTTTTTTGCTAATAAGAGAGCACATTTAAAAAAAAGTTTGGAGACCATTGCTCTAAATCAGTAAAAGATCTAGCTGTCCAGTGTCCATTACACATCTGGTCACACCAAGTAAACCCTGCTTGCTTCAGTCTCTGCAACAAGGAACATCTCCCTAACTGAAGCAGTGCTGGGTAAGCAGTCTCCTTAGACTTCTTCATCTGCTTCTCTAGATGAAGCAGAGTGTCTGACTATCAGTCATACACACAGTAACCCTTTGTTCCTTCTCACCATGACTCAAATCTTTAGGTTAACTTCTTAAACAGCAAGATTTATGTTAACTTCCCTTCACAAGAAAGCTTTTAATTTTGCTGATGAACTATCGACTTAACTTGGTACTGTATTCCATGCCTAGCTGCACAGTTTAATATTTCACTTGTTAATACAGTTAACAAAAACAGTGAAACATTGAACCAAGTTTCAATTATGTATCAGATCTACATTTAAAGCAAGACTTACCACTCTAAGTGGTGCTCTTCTGTAGAGGCACTGGCAGTCAGCACAATATAATGCCTAGAAGAAAAGAAAAATGGATGTACTGGCTCAGGACTTTATATTCCTTCAGCTGAAACCAAAACTGCCTTAAATGTCCGAAAGTCATAATCTATACAAGACACATTATATCCTATATCCAGCACAGTGTTAACTGAAGAAAAACTAATTACATCCTTTAGAATTGTGTTCTGCTATGTTCTAAATATCATAATTGATTTTTTCTAATAAAAACAGTATCACTTGCATAACAGTTTTTTTCTATCTTCCCTATACTTATCCTTACCAAAATGCATATTATTGCCTCCAATTGCTGAAAAACAAATATTAATACCATCTTCTATTTAGACTGCAAATTAAAACTCACTATGCTAACCAATAAGTAAGTCATTTCAAGTTCAGACAGTAGATTTTATACATACTTGTACTTCTGAAAGAAGTTCAGTGGTTCAAAAAGCTTTGACCAGTCTGATTTTCCTTGGAGAATCTCATTTGTAACTGCAAGACCTACAATTAAGGTTTAAAAATCTTATTACCATTTTATTTAAGACTAGCAGAGCATGATAAAAACTTTACAAGGTAAAGGTTTTGACCAGTAATCAACACATCAAAAAGCAGGAGTTTCCTTGAATATGTGATTCCTACTACAACAGTTCATTGTAAAACTGGTCCCTTGTTGCCTGCAACAGGCATACTTTCCAGATACCAATTCTGCCTGAAAGGGCGGAACACCTCACAGAATATAATCAATTCAGGTAATGTTATTTCACACAGCAAGAGTTATACTTTTTAATCAGGTAATAAGCATGGAAAGGACTTTACCATGTTTGAACTCCTCTACCATGACCGCTCGCGTTGATGTAGATACATTGTACGTAGAGTTCTGCTGCGGATAGGCTGGGGTGATGATAGGCATTACGTGACACCTGTCTGATGGGTTCACCTATGACGTTAGAACAATTTTGCTTAGCATCAGTTAGGTGAGAAGAAAGTTTGAAGGCTTTGAATTCAAAGTCTACTTACCCTAGGGTCCCATACTGGTAAATTAAGATTGCTCTCTTCAGGTTGTTTCAGCAATACAGGATTTGGCCATTCCCTATATAAGAAAAGCCAGTAACTAAGACCTTGCTGTGTAATTTGGGGTAGGATAGAATATCAATGTAAATATTTTATGAAGAACTACCTCTAGAAGTGTTACTTTTTTATGCAAATTAAAATAAACAATAACTCTTACCATTTTGAAAAAACCAAGAAGAACTTGTTAACAAGAGTAGAAGCCAAAGCATTTGGATAGAGTTGACATGTTCTTGCTACTAGCATTGCCCAGGAAACCCCACCAAGAAATCCCAGCATGTTGGAGTAAATGCCACGTCCTAGAACAGATTCATTGTAATTAGCCTGTAGTCTTTCAAAATTCAAGTGTATTCTTTCAGTTTTACAACACCAACTTCACAATCTATAGAATACTTCAGCCTCAAAGCCAGTTCTTTTTGCAGTGCAATGAGGCCAAAATTGTTGGTCCTTACAGTGATGAGAAAATGAATCATTACCACCCCATTATCCCAAATTACTCCTACTCTGAAATTTGCCTGCACTGCAGGCTACTGCTTCACCTCACTTCACAGTAAAGCTACTGCTTCACTCCAAGTTCCCTTAAAAAAAAAAAAGTCCTGCCATTCTTCTGGCCACAAGTGCAAATGTGGGGTTTTTTTTGGTCTTTATATATCAAGCTTTTATACCAACTTGGCATTTTAATCATGTTTTTGATGAGCAATGCAACACCTTGTCTTGTAGGTACTCATCTCTCCTCCCCACTCTAGCCCATTGAAAAACACAGAATCTACCACATGGACAGACCTTGAATCTAAACTGGGTTTAGTTTTAAAACAGTCATTTAAATAGCTACCCAAAACTGAAGTACATCCAATGGTCTTATTTTTAAAGTGTGAGGTGCCTCTGAAAAGTTTACAGACAATAAATAATCAACATTACTCACGTTTTGCCCACAGTTTAATTGCTCGAAGTGTGAGCCGGAAGTTCTCTTTATTTGGCACTAGATGTAGTATTTCATCAGTAACCCTGCAGCCTGTAAGAAAAACAAACAAGTACAGAAGTTCATAGACAGGTACAAGTCAGTTTCATGCTATACTGGATCAATAGCTTACAATTTAACATTCAAGTCTATGACAACAAGTTTGGATTACTTGCTTTGCCATACCTTAAAAAATTATAGATTACACATAACACTCAATATCACTACAGGTAACTGGTGCCCTCACGAGTTTTTTTTTTTATAGCTTAGACTATAGCCAAAAATTTTTAATAAGGCCTTTCTACAAGAGTTCAAAAGCTGGGTTTCTTTCAACAGCCAGGAACAATTAATTAGTGAGCAAGTTAGGCTTCAGGTCCTTTAATTTTTTTAAAGGAACTACAACATATTCTTCTCTATCATGTGCTCTACCTATTCATCTGAAGCAGTTTCTGTGGCAAACTGGAACAATGGACACATCCTGATGAAAGAAACAGGAAATACAGGTCTATCTAAACACACAACTTGAAACATCTAAATTTAAGCCCACTTGCCACCTCTTCAGATCTCAAATACACAGGAGACCAAGTTTCTATACAAGATGCAGAAACTGAGTAATGTGCATTCTATGCCAATTTTAGTAACACCTTCTTAAAGGTGTGTAAATATGCTTACCATTTAAGCTCCGTATACATCTTATATCCAGGCTTCTCAGACGCGAGTCATCTCCAAGATCAAGATTATCAGAAACAGTTTGCACAGACAGTCTTGCAAACACAAGATCAATCTTAACAGGAAAAAACATACAAACTTTGAGTTAGAATGCTGCACTGTTTATGAGTTACACAGTAGTGGGGGACAGTTAGTCAAGTCTAAAAAAAGGGGTTAACATTTGTATTTAAAATTATGTGACTATAGATACATCTCCCAAGAGACTTATTTGCCAGACAGCTCAAGAAAATTTCTAGAAGTTTGAAATTTTGTTTACAAAACCTACATTGTATCCCCCTATCTTTTAAACTAGAGAAAGCGTTTGGTTGTTTGGTTTTAGGTTGAAAAAGATAATCTAAACTTAGAATTTCCATTAAAGGGGAACTTAAAATTAGTCACAGAATTAAGATGCAAGTTCAATCACTTCAATTATACTTCAGCAAAGGAGAAAGCATTTTCTATATGCAGTAAGCCGTTTTAATCCAAAAGTATCTGTTTTTTAGTAGTCCGAGGCAAGAAAATTATTCTGTGAATATCTATACCGCATAAAGGCCACAAAAAGGTTATTCAATAAGTCTCATCATGATAGTGATACCAAGCAGTAACTTGCTGAGGTAATACAGAATGCAGGTCTTTATTCAGTGTATAAGGCATCTTTAAGATACAAGATTCCTGCAGCTGACAAACCTAGACAGGAGTCAAATGAGTACTTTTCCAGATTGTCTCAAAATTACTTCATTTTTGATCTGTAACAACACATTTAGTCTGCCCACACAATTTATATTGTGAACTACACTATAGGCAGACCATTCTTAGAAAGCTAGCTTGTCAGAGCTGAGAAGAGTTAGCAAGGACACTGCCTCTATACGCCCTCTGAGCATTCCTTGAGAAAAATGCTGCTCAAGTAGGCTACCTCGGCAGACTTAGAAAAGGATGCCCCTGATGGTCCTATTCCTGCCAGGCTTCCTAGGGAATTATTTTCTTCTAAGCTTCCATTCCACTGGAATGTATTCCCCTGGGATAGGTGGTGGTCAGGCTGTTCAATTACAGTTTCCTAAATATGCTCTAAGGTAGCAATAACCTTCCAAAATAGCAGTCACAGGTCCCTGGAAAAAGTGTCCTATTCCAAAGCAAGAAAAAAAAATTACCCATTTGGAAAAAAAAAGGAAATGCTTACCTCAATGCCATCAAACTCAAACTTGACAACTGGCACGTATGCATCTTCAACTGCCTGTAAAGGAGAAGATAACTGTGTAAGAAAATATCTTTTGCTACTTCAGTGTTTTTCCTAATACAGGGTATAATACAGAATTTATACTGCTAAATTACTCACTACGAAGACCGAGCTGTTTCTGAACCAAAAGAATTGTTAATAAGCAGCAGGCAGTATAGCACTATTACAATACTAATACTAGCTTTAAACAGTTATTTAGCCAAGAGATATAGAGGATGACCATGTATTGTAATGAGACATCAGTATCAGTGGTTGGTAGCGAGGAAGAAAAGAAAGAAAGGTATTTCTGTAGCTATTTTACTACTGGTTAACATCCAGAGAAATAAAAAAAATTTTGTCCACATTTGACAGTATGCATTAGTCTCCTATATTTTTTATTTTCTACCAGACGTGAGATGCTATCAGCTATCTTATGGGACAGTTTTCAATTTTGTAGACCACTTGTTAGAACAGTGCCACAGCCAGCTGCAAGTCTGTTTTCAGGTGACAGTAATCTAAACAACAGATTATTAGTTATGCTTATGAAGTCCTTCTAAATACCTGCCCAAGGAAGATTTGGCTAATAGTAACACTTCTCAAGAGCTCAGTTTTACATGCAAGGTATGCAACATATGTACCTGAACATGTCATCCAGAGGGACCTGGACAGGCTGGAGAGGTGGGCTCAAGTAAACTTCATGAAGTTCAATGGGAGCAAGTGC
>JAOQGH010000023.1:2744093-2798978 GCA_025769975.1 Gallinago jamesoni
GTCCCTGTGACTGCAGGGGGGTCAGACTAGATGACCTTTGAAGGTCCCTTCCGGCCCAGATGATTCTATGATTCTATTATTTTACAAAGCAGTTCTGTATGATCACAACACAGCTCCTATTAACTTTATGTAAAGATGACAGCATGCAACCCTTCTGCTGAACGTCAGGCTGAGTAGCCAGAGAGGAACACAACTAAAGGAGAATGAATTAGAGGTCCTAAAGTACATCCAGAGGAACTGCATGGCAAAGGCACTGACAGAAGCTTTTCCAGATCACATTCGACTCCCTTAATTTTCAGGCTGCCCCCTCTTGTTCCTGCATGCAATTACCTTATTTCCAAGTGCCTTACTACATCCAAGATTAAAGAAATGTTCCTGGGACAACCTTGTTTGCTGATACAGCTGACTCACTCCCTAACCATGGGTAGGCGAAAAGTGTACCACAAAATTTTTATGTGGTATACAGTCACTGGGAAAGGAACCAAAGCTTAAATTCAACCTTTTCATGCCGCATAAAATAGCATTTTAAAAGGTGCTCAGAAGCAATTTTTTATTTTGGCTCATAAGACATTCACTACCAATATGAGTCTTTAGCATGACTATTCTTAATTGTAGGAGTTGCACAATCAAGGAGAGAGGCTACTCACTCTTAGATTTTTTATTTTCTCCTGATGCTTTAGTTTTTCAAAGAATGACTGAAAAAAATCCGATCTTTCAACATGTCTAGGAGCAACACAAACAGCATCTATGTCAGCACCTGCAAAAAGATTCCATTCCTTCTGTTATTGTTAGAAGTCACTTTCAAACATTACAACTATGACCAGACAAGGAAAGTTCTACCTCTAGTGTGCACTCCAAGCTTGTAAGAACCAAATGTAAATATTTTGCCACCAACATTTGCTGCTGCTGAAGGAGGAAGATTCTGTGGGTAGAAGAGAGTTTACTTTAGTTTAGTTTACTTTAGAGGACAATATACACCTTGACCTACACACAAGCTTAATTAGCCAACAAGTTATATAGAAAGACTACAACAGCCTCCATAAATGATGTCCTCTCACTCCCATACCAAGTTGTTAGTCCAATAAACTGATACTGGTTTTTTCTGAAGCAAGTGCTTGCAACTCAAAAAAGAACAACAAACAAAAAAAGTGTAATATAGCAATCCTTCCATTAATTTACAGAGCTTAAGACCTATTATTAGCCTTCCCTGCAGCAGATTTGCTAACTTACCACAACAGAAGAGCTATATAATAAAAGGCAAGTCCAGTGTAATAATTTCAAACTAGATTGACTGCTGTAGGCTGTTTGTGGCAAGATTAGTGCCCATTTACCATCTGCCTCCCCCACAATATATTGTTTCAGCTTTAACTCCTACAAGTCAGCTGATAGAACCACTTCACAAATTTATTCAGTGACTTCAAGATCTTGATCTGAAGCATCTTTTATACTTGATGTACAGCAGTTACTACAGCTCTACTTCAGAAAGTTAGAAGTTGATCTTTAGCATAAAAGTAGTACAGCCTTTAATAGAAATAAAAAGGCTCCGTCTGTTTTGATAACATATTAAAAAAATCCTTACCTTGCTCTCACCAAGTTCTGAAATCCATTCTTTGACCAAGTTATTCAGTTTACTAAGAACAACCAGTCTGTGAAGAAAACTCAGGTTAAGTTTGCCTTAAAAAAGCCTAAGAGTTCATTAAATTTTGCAGTCTTGCTATACCTGTGATTCTGTTCTTCCTCATCTTCAAATACCCCAAATGGTCTCATTGCTTCAACTAGTTTTTGAGTCTGAACACAATCTATATCCTTCGGAGGAGCCAAGCTAATGGGAGAGGTGACTCCGTAGTGCCTTTGAGGCTGGTTCTGCAGCCTAGAAGTACTGTGGGAGAAAATAAAATACTGAAGACTTCACAAAAGCAAAAAAACTTACTGGAAAACACCCTTCAGCTTACAGGTTTTCAAACTAGCTTCTGCTCTTTTACTAAACATTAACATAAATGAGAAAAAAATTCACTTATGACTTTTAGACAACTTGATCTAACTTAGAAGTCACAACTACTTTTTTTAAAAAAGCTTTCGTGGATATATGAAAAGATCCAAGCTGCTACCATCTTAATAAAACTTACTTGCATTGCTCTAGACAGAGCTGATCACCAGGAAATGAAAAGGTTTGAAATCCACTAAGGGTGACACTATCATTCAGCAGGTGTTTTGGACACATTTAATTTTTACATCAGTTTGAATTTAAGGATAGTCCTACCAGGTTTCTGCTAACATTGAACAAGACAACACTATCTAATTTTAGTCAAATGTATTTGCTGTGCTTCTAAGGATTCTGGAAGGGCATTATACTTGATTGTAGATGAAGGTCACATAACAAAGTGATCTGTTAAACAGGCTTGATTGAGTAAATTAGGCATTATCTAATTTTTGTTTATGGAAGAGTACGAATGAAAACATCAACCAACCTGAAGCAAAAGGAGAGCTTTGTGCTCTTAACATAGTGTTCATTTTTATAGTTCAGAGGCTTAGCTGTATATACATCTGTTTTATCTAAATCCAAGTTAAGCTCTGTTTGTAGAGAGTGCTCAAGTCTGGCATAGCTAGCTCACTGCCCAGTTAGACTGAGCAGGACACCACACAACTACATTTAGATGCCCAGAAGGTTACTGCCCCTGGAACTCCCAATTTTTGGAAGGCATAATTTTCACCTCTAACCCTGTGTGTTTAGGCTTATTCACAATTACAAAGAGCACAGGACTGACACGGTGGGAAAACATTAAAGGCAGCATTAGCTGTTTGTTCTAAAACACAGTAGAACCCTTGCTTTAGAAAGGCAAAAAAAAAATGCAGAAAACACTCTACTTTGCATTACCAGCTGAAGCCAGGAGAGGGAAAGGAGCAGGTCTTTACAGAAACTATAGTAGCAAAAATGGGAGACATTAAAAGGTCTATACAACTCAGCATGCTTATCAAAGAGTCCATGTCCAGATCCCAAATCTAAAAGAATCAGTTACCATTATTCAAACTGGCTCTTTTTCTACTTCATATACAAACAACTTCAAATATTAGCTGAATTAGTCAAGAGATACTTGTAACTATGGAAGCCATCTGACCCATTTCAGCTAGAACAGGAAATGCTTAAAGGACAATTTCAACACTTGATTTTAAAATCGATAGGTTATTACAGCTCCTTATTTCTAATTGTTGCCTTTTCCATTGAAGGAGTTTCTCTGAGTAGCTTTAACTAGAGTGAGATTTTAGTTATCTAGTGTTTCCACACACCCCACTTCTCCCCCAGTAGCTGTTTTTTCAAGCTTTCTTCTATGTGTTCTCCAAAAAACGAGGAGAGTATTAGGACTGCAGTCCTATCAACTAGTCTCCCCAGCCATAAGGGCTATTTACTTACAAGCGTAACTTGGCCTTGATCTAATTTGCCTTGCCTTGTTTATAGGCATTGTCAGCTTCCACTTTTTAAGTAAAAACATTCATAATTAATATTTTCCTTCTTATTATACCATTTTTATAACAAATGCAGAAGGAAAGGCTGTGTTTCATTGCTGTGCATTACATCTAAATTAAAACACCTATAGCAGCAGCTTCCTACATATTTTACATATTACTTGCATTGTACAACTTCACTTCAGAAAGTTTGCACAAAACAAGAATAGGTTTTAGACTTTGCTAGATTTCTTTCCAATGTTCAGAAGCCCACCACCTGCCTTTCACTGCCCCATAGTCTCTCTAATGATAGAGAGACTATCATTAGAAACTACCATAGAGGACAATATCAATTATATAGGTCAGATATTTTTAATATTAAATTCTTTTAGACAATAGTAGATATTTTCCAGTTGCTTACATGCTTTACTGAAAGTTTGATCTCACAGCTTAAAACTTAAGGAAAATGGCACTTGGAAAGTTTTATTGAAACAGTGACTTATGCCCAACAGAATTTGTTCCCCCTTCATAATTTAAAAAAATAAATCTCATTTCTCTCTCCTAAGTGTACTAGACTACCAGGCATATATCTCTTTTAGAGATAAAGCTGCATACATGGCATACTACCTATTCACCCATCAGCCTTCTGCTTAAAGAAAAACTCTGTTGCAATTCAACATTTTACCAACTCTTGATGATTTGCCCACCCCAGCGAACAGCTCCAACATATTTCTGTTCTGATAGATCCTAATGCTATACAAGAACTTAAATCAACTTGTTCCAGATTTTGTCACTTATTTCTCCTGCATTCTCTGAGAGGCAACAGATAGCCTTAGATTACTACAGCTCAGGGAGTTGCCTTCAGCTGCCAGTGCAGTGTATGAGCCTCTACTGTGAATGCATTTCTTCAGCTCTCAAGGACAGTTTGCCTTCAGCCAGTCAGAAATTTATCACTCCAGCCTCTTCCATCCTCACCACTTGGGAGGAGGAATAACTAGAAACCAGCTCCCGAACCAACAAAATTAATAGCACAAAACAAAAAACTCAACAAACTTAAACAACAAAAAAAAATCCCAACAAAAAAAACCCCACCCAGCCCTAGAACCTTCACCTTGTATTCCTACCGCACAAACTCATCCTAAAAAAACACCCCAAACCTCCGGACACCTACTTGCAAGTTAAAGCACCTTGCCCTTAACCGCAATATGGAAAAAAAGGCGCTTTTTTCCTCCCGTTAGAGCTAGGCCCGCGGCCTAAACCTGCAGCAGGGCCCGGAACCGCCGGCGGCCCGACGCGTCGTTGCCAGGTTACGGCGACAACACAAGACGAAGACAGGCACCGAGACCGGAGGCTCCGGCAAACGGGGGTAATCCCGCAGAGCCCTTCATACCAGTCCCGTCCCCCTCCCACCACGGAAAAGTTCCATCCTTTATTTCAAAGACAAGCTTCCCTTACGGGATGCAGGCTTCCCCCCTCAAACGCCCCAGGGGCCACAGCCGCTCTCCCCTGCCAGGCCCCTCACAGGACTGGCGGCGGGGAAAACCCCTCAAGAAGGGAAGTAGGAAAGAGAATGAGAGAGCGGAGGCCGCCTCACCCGCACATCTCCTTCATGGCGCCCACCACACAGCCCGACCCACAACCTCTGCCCGCCACCTCGCATGCCCCTTCTACCCGCCGCCACCGTCACCTTCCCGACGGCCACTGCGGCGCCCGGCCAATGAGAACGGGGAGCGCTCCTCGGGGGTGTGTGGCTTGACGGGGGTAGTCGCGCCCCCCCCACCCCCCCTCCCCTCCCCTCCCGTTCGCCCCCTGGCGGCGCGCGCCCGAGGCGTTTCCCGCCCAAGGCGTTTCCCGCCCCTCGCCTCACGGGGACCAGCGGGCGAGGCGACCGGCCACCAAACGGGCTGAGGCGCACCCCTACCGGGGCTGACATCCCCCCCTCGGCCCACACTGAGAGGTGCAGTGGCTGCTCTTCTCCTCGCAGGAGGGAGGAGGTGGGCGGTATGAGGCAGGGAGGCTGCGGGGCGGGGTGGGGGGGAATTCAGCCCTGAGGGGAAGGCTGTTTCCCGCTGCCGGCCGTTGGGGGACTTGTCTGACCTTCAGGATACGGCGACGTTTCTGCTACCGGCCGACCCGCTTGGAATTTGGGGGAAACTCTCCTCGGTCCACCGTTGTCCTTGGGACGGGGAGTGAGGCGCTGACAGAGCCCCTGCAGCGTTGGGGGGGAGGGGGTGGGCCCCAACGGGGAGGGGGGCGGTCCCACCAGCACAGCTGTCCCACCTAGGGGTCAGGGACATTCCCCTCCTCATGCCGCTTTCCTGACGCCCCCGTCCAGAAAGAGGGGAGATACGACAGAAATCACTGCTGGTGTACTAATTTATTCTCATCCAGTAGTGCTGAAGAGGAAGCTAAGTGTCGCTTGACATAAGCTGGTATCAGGGAGATTAAACACACATTGTTAATGAAGTTTTGAGTACTCACCGAAACTTCTTGCCGTGTATTGTTTTAGGCCAACGTAGTCTACTACAAGCTGGTTTGAGCGCCACAGGACTAATTTCTAATGCTTGGGGAAACTGTACTTTTAGAATACTCTGATCTCTGAATTTGTGAAAATATTTACTTTATAGCCAGCTATGCTATGTGGTATTCAAGGTCTCAGTGTTCAACCCTTGCCAGGTGCTGGTATGAGGAGGAGTGAGACCTGGGTACTTTATCCAAGTTGGCCAGCAAGGTTTTTTCATACCGTGAACCTCACATTGAATATAAATTAAAAAGTTTGCTGCGTAGTGCTCTCTCTTCCTTGATATTGGTGGTCTAGAGAACTTCTTGCCTCAATGCTGGAGCCCTGAGCCCTTCCCTTGCTCCTGAAGCTGCAGTGCTCTCAATGTCCGACATTTGCTGCCCACTGCTGGGAGTGCACAGCTTTCTACTGATATGAATTGGCTGAGTATAATCCTTGTATATTTTATATTGGTGTCAGGATCAATATTGGTTCTTTAGTGTTATTAATATTCAGTATTTAGTTTTGTCATATTAAATTATTTATATTTCAGCCCTCATGTTTCCTTGTTTTTTTCCCTGATTCCCCTTCCCGGGTGGGGAGAGGTCATCGGGTGATAGAAAAATTGTCTGAATGACAATAAATTATTGTGGTTTTCTCAAACCATAACACTGGGTATGAAAGCAACCAAAATACCCTGAGATTATTCTGGACCATGGCATTTAGATGACAATTCCTCTGACACATTTGAACCTGCAAGAAGTTAAAAGTAAAACAATAATGTTTTTGTAAAGTTGGATAAATCTTTGGGAAAAAGTTTGTGTCCCAACTGTGTTGATGTCTTGACATATCAGAGGCTTTCTTTGTGATTAGCACATGCATCATTTCTGTACTGTTCTGGGTTGTCCGTCGTGTCTTTGTTGAAGTAAAATATATTTTATCTTGCAAGATGCTTCGAAGAAACACAAATTTAACTTTTGTCCCGATGTTTCAACAAGCTAGCAAAACAGATGTTTGACGTTCAGACATGAAGATACTTTTAGCAGGATAGCCTGCTAAAATATAATAACTTCATGCTGTAGAGAGTTAAAAATGACTTTTTTTATTTATTGACTATTTTTATGGTAATACTTGTGCTAACGTTTCAGTGTCTGAAAATCATATGGTTCTGCAAGAAGTTGCACTGGTAAATCTAAAAAAAAAGAAAAAGCAGCTTGGCCCTTTTTATTCGCACAGGTTTATCATGGATTTCTTTAATGTTTTATGATCCTCACAACACTACTGAGGTTCTAGAATCAGGAAAACTGTTGTTTGTATACCGTTTCAGGTTCGTTTCTCTTAGGTTGGTATCAACTATTTTATATGAGGAAAACACCTGCCTTTATTTTTTCCGAGATTAGACTCCGATTTTTTTTTTCCCAATCCGTTTCTGCTGCGTGCTTTATATCGCAATGGTAGCTGCTTTTGCCTACAGATTGGAAGATGTGATGGAAGGTTTTTAAAAGAGAGGTGGTACCTTTCTTTAAATCACCTGCAACCTTTAGGAAAAAATTAACGGGTCTTCAAGCACAAAAGTTTTTCCTCAGGTGCAATTCTAATGTTAAATGCAAATGGAGACTAATCAAGCTTAACTTGATTGCTCATTCACGTAAACTGTTAAAGAGAAAAGGCAGTGGGTGTCTGAGAAACAAAGGATGTTAAGGATAGTTGAAGCGAGGTGGTGAGTTCTTTTAGAGGCTAGAGCTTGAATAAATAAATGTTTTCTTTTTCTGGAGGAGGGACAGTTTTGAAGTGCTACAAGAGCAGTAGTTCAGTAGCATTTCTGTTATTTTGCTTGAATTTATGAATTCTAGCTTTTAGAATTATCTTTTAAAGATACTTCATTGAAGGTCAGAAGGTGACTGATTGGGTTGGTTACTCTATGAATAATTTTTTTTTTTATGGGAAACAAGGTTCTTTTGTTGTTTGCTGCTTATTTATATAAATCTCTTTCTAACATGCAACTGTTGTACTCTATTTAGATAGTTTCCACAATATTACGTGTAGTAATGGCTAAAACATTTTATGTTTTGTAATGTGTAGTGTTTGGGGACAGTATTTTGAGGTAGTGCTTTCCTCTGCTGCGTATTCTATTAATTTTAAAACACTTTTGCGTAGTGGCTGTGTTATGAAAATGCCTTATAACTAATTAAATATTATTAGTCGAGGCTTCGGGTTTTTTTTGTGAGTATGTTATTAGGGTAGCCTATTGAAAAAGTGAAATCTATTTTTTTAGTATGCTATAAGGTGTGGGTTGTTTTAAGTTTGTTTTGTTTTTTAAATTACTGCAATGTTCTAAAAGAGTAAATGTTCTCTGTAGCTAAATGAGGTGATATCTGAGTACTTTTAGCCTGTTAGAGGGTATTACTGATTTTATGGTGATGTACTTTGTAAATGTATAGGCTGTATGTTTTCATATGGTATAGTCTGTATATCTTCTATTTTAATCTTATCTGTTAAGCTAATAGTAGTGTGATGTGGTTTAGAAACCACTTGTGGGAGACCGTGTGTTTGGTAGACTTCTAAATTCAACAGTCTAAATGCTCATTCTTGGCTGAAAGAAGCTGTCTATGTGTTTGATATAGATTTTGCCGTAGTTGTTTCTTACCCCTTGTCCACTCCTGTATGTTTAGCAGCTCTCGCTTTCAGGGTAAGGGAATACCCTTTCAAACGAGGGTATTTGCTTGTAAATTCTTGTTCCTTTTCAGTAGAAGGTGACAATCTTGTCCTTTTTTCCACTTACAAACTTTTCTTGTGTATTCAAAGTGGGCTAACTAGTTTTTTACTCAATGTGCTATTTCTGGAAATTGTTTAGTTGTATAGATCTAAGTCTTTGCTGTGTCAGTTTTTGGCTAGATAAGTCAGCACAAATGTCTGATCATGTAGCTATGTGGTCAGAAATATTGATCCAAGGGAAGGAGAAGGAACATATTGTAAGGAGAGAGGAGGGTGAGATGATTTCTTTCAGTATCCCCAAGCTAAATCATGTACATTATACAGATAAGATTACTCTTGCTTTTTAAAACTGTACTCTCATAATAGTAGTTCTGTGGCAATATGAAGTGGTTTAACCCAGGTTGATGTGATTTTTTTTTTTTTCTTCTCTCTGAGAATGTGTTGAATTGGTGTTGAGCTGGATCTGTTTCCAAACTGTTGGGGTACATGCAGGCTCCTGAACACTACAGTTGGTGCAAGGGAGAAGCAGAACCACACAGTTGTGTAAGTGGAGAGGTGGGATGCATGTAGCAGTCTGGATTTAGATTGGTTTACAGTGTGCCCAAAAACTTGCATCCTTTTCTAGCATATTGGTTGATTTAAGCAAAGTTATCATCTATCTCTATAATTCCTTTTCTCTTATTTTCCTTCTGCATCTCTGTGAATTGTGAAATGTGTACAGCTAGTATCTGTACCTGTTGTATATTTGTACAGAAACACACCTGTAAATGTGTAGATGAATGCAAATTCTTGTGAAGTACTTAATATTTCTGTTTTATCACGCTAGATTGGAGGTTGCCTTATGGGAAAATACAACTATTAGCTTTATAGGATAAACTCTTATCCACAAAGGGATGCACATTAATATTACCACAATCAAATGTTTTCACAATGCATGTGTCACAGGCTGAACTCTGTATCTTACAGGTATGGGGAAAATTATGTGCTTGAATCTGTGCTTTAACACATGTACCATCTTTCAGCTGCCCACCTGGCACTGATGTTGTCTGTGTTTGCTTGTAGAGACTTCTTTTATGAAGTGTGATGTTTTTGAAGGGCTGATATTAATGAAGGAGTGTGTAGCTAGAGTCATGTGAGGATTATAGCAATAAGCAATGTACAGATGTGAATGGAAAAGGTGTGGTATCTTACTCTATTCTTAGTTTCGTAGTTTTTTCTTAGGTAAATTGTGTTGCAACCTGTAAAAACCTCTTTGCCTAGGAAGATTGTTATCATAATTTATTTAGTAAAGTGTTTTATGACTCATTACATGTTAATATCCTAACATTTTAATGATTACAGGCGAGTGAAACTTTGAACAGATTTTTGAAGGCAGTTTTGGAAGAACTTTAGGTATATGCATGAAAATCTATGTACCAGCTACTGCACCTGAACCTTTCTGCTTCAACACACAACATCTGATTGAAAGGTGAAACTGCTACAGAGAAAATATCACATGCAAGTATTATCCACAGAACTGAGGGAAAAAAAATCAGAAAAAGATTTTATTAAAACTTCAGATTTTTCTTACAAACGAGGAGGATCTTATCTGTATAATGTACCATATTTCACTAGAGGAAGACTTTTGTCGGCAATAATTTGTATATATGCATTTAGGGCCTGATGAATATCAGCTAAAAATAACATGAAATTCAATTCCAGAAAGCTATGTTTTATAATAGATGTTCTGAAGATTTAGTAATCTAACACATTATGTGGGAAGATATATGGTGAGAGATAAGTGAACAGTAGAAGGTGGGGTTGCTGAAGGCAGAATTCAGATGGATGGATTTAAACAAGTGGTACTTGAAGGTGTTTTAGGTTTTGGGGTTTGGTTTGTTTTTTCTTTATCTTTAAATTTTATCAACTTAAGGGGCATAATTTTATGAAATGTGGTATTGGTAAGCTAACAAGCTACTCAGAAATGTAAATTCATAAAACATCTCTTAAGTCAGTCCTAATTGTTGCTGCTGAAATGCTAGGCTTGCCGTGGAGGGCATAACTTTGCAGTTATTATACTGCTGTATGTCTTTCTAGTAGGCTTGCTGCTAATGACAATTAGCTCCTCGTACTGACTGTTAGAGTGGATTCCTAGCTTAATTGCAATCATTTGATAGGATTTCAACTTGCCACTGTATGTTGAGCCAGCTAAACAGTACTTCTGCTCTGCTTTTCCAAGGATGTCTTGTGCCCCTTAATGAGAAACTAGTCACAGTTCTTCACCTGGTCAACAACAACAACTGACTCTACATAAACTAGCACTGGCTTGTGGGGCTGGTGCAATGTCATTAGGAAATGGATGGGTTGCTCCCTTGTTTCATTTCAAATTGAAGGTAAGATTAATTATGGAGTTACCAGCTTCTAAAACAGGTTAGTTAATGGGAAGTAACTGTGAGCTCACTGAAGCAGCACTAATCTTGCTGCTCTCGATGAAGTGTCTTTCTTTGATCAGCTCATTCTGTCTCAGCAGGCCAAAAAATAGCCACAGGATACGAGTGCTTAGTTTACAATCATGTTAATTTTGCTTTAGGTTTGTCTTTAGCTGTTGGAGATTAATGAATCAAAATGGTGTTTAAATTTGCAACCGGTTTTCTTCTAATCACTTGGCAGTATAATTTTTAGCTGTTTTGTACTTCTGATTACCTGAGCCAATCACCTAAAGGACTCTGCTATTCTGCCATGCGATAGTGAGGTAGAGCCTAAAATGTCTACGTGCTGAGGATTTTTTTGCTTTTCCAACTATTTCCTTTGTTATGTATTTGTTTCCACCATGTCTAAAGTCACTGTTTACCTTTCTACTTGACTAATTCTTGTGCATACAACGAGCTGCTCTGACTTTAGAAGTGAGAGTCTCCTTTGATTCCACCAGCATGTATCAGATATAGAGACAGGATATTTATGTGAGAGTGCAGACAGGACCTGTGATGTTTGACAGCTGAACTCAAGCACAAAGGGTCTGCTTAACATTGTCTATGCATGCTAGCATTTGGATAAGCAGCTGGCATACGGAATCGTGTAGGTTTATCAATTTCTTGGGGTTTCAATGTAAGGGGAAAACTAAAGTGGTGAGATTGAGTGTCCTTCTGAAGTGTTTGAATTTCCTATAGACAACCTAGATGGTTTGGTTCTGTGAAGATTTGATTTGAACTCTGGTACTCTTCAAAGGTATTATGAACATAAAATTATTTGCTGTTTACCTTTAAAGTGTTTCCTTCTGGGGAGGAAAGTAGAGTGGGAAGTGCACTTGTTCTAGAGAAACAATCTTTAATTACAGGAACAGTGATCTGCCATCTAACACCTGAAGAAGGAACAAATCTTATGTGGTATGTTTTAGTTCAGAAAGTCTCTTGGGTCAGAAATATTGTCAGGAAGGTATTGCCCAAATTTAATGGGATATGCTTGTCTTACAGTTTTTCTTTCTCCCCCCCCCCCATCATACTACCTTCACTTTTTCAGGCAATATTTATTTTATAGGAGTGCTAAATAGGTATAACTTGTTAATGTTTAAAAAGTGTTTTCTCTGATCTGAATGGGAATTTCTACAGATGAATGTGCTGTATCTTTCTTTATGAATAGTTTTATACAGAGAGCAGAAACATGTATCTTTCTCTTGACAGAGGAAAAAAGCAGACTTGTCTCATCTTTGCACTGTTCTTACTTTTATTTCAGTTGGGGGTGGGGACGCAAGTCCTTGGACAGCTGATGTTGTGAAGCACTGGTATTTGTTCTAGTTCCATTATAGTTCAAACGTGGCTGAGAGACTGGTTTGGGGCATTAAAGCCTGATGCTAATACCCCTGATGCACTATCTCTTATCATGTTGAGGAGTCTTCTTTGTCATGAATTCATTAGTTTCATGCAGAGATCGTATATAATTCTGAGTGCTGCTTGCAGGGAAACTTTAAAGAGAGGAATGGATACCGATAATTACTGAAACACCTCAACTCACACTCCGTGTGAGAATTAGGAGAAATTTTCATATCCATTAACCTTGTACTAAGACCTTGCTTGAGTTTTGTTTTTTTTTCTCGCCTTTTTATGTGATAGTGTTATGTTTGACTTCAGGTGGAAACTTAGCATCTGTCCTGTTTTCAAAAAATAATCAATTTGGTTGTAAACTTGAGACCATACTAGGAAATTCTCAGCTGGCCAGTTTCATTTAGCTGTTTTCCTGTGCTTGAGGAGGCAGAGGTTCACCTCTTTTGCTGGAGAAAACTGGTAAAGCTCTAGGGAGGCTGCATAGGCGTACTTGGTTTTAAGCAGTTCTTGATATGGCCAATTGTTTGAAGGGGAAACAAACAATGTAAAACAGACAATGAATAATTCTGCTTTGTGAAAGTAGTACATCATACTGATCCTTCTAATAATCACTCCTTGACAGTGTGGATGGACAGTGCATCCAAACAAGTATAATCTTTGGGTGGAGTTGTGCCCTTGTGGAGACTCTCTGGCTCACGGAGTTTACCAAGGAAAATTCTATTTGTTCTGCTGCTGCTTGTTTAGTGCATCTATTTTCCCCACTGTGTGTGTTCCCATGTTCCTTATACTGAAACAGGGAGGGAGAAATTGAATACGCTTGCTTCCATTCTGGGCTTCCCATTTGAAACTTGTATATCTGTGGTGTTTTTCCCAGGTGACTGTGAAGGGGCAACTTGCAGGGGTTACATGAACTGTATTACTGAATGGTGCAAGGGGTGAGAGCTTTGAAAAACATAAGGTGACATAAACACTGTTTTGGCTTTTCCACTGTTTTCTACCTCCAAATCTAGAGGAAAAATTACTTAAAATTATTCAAGGACTACTGCCATATTCTTCTGAAGTAAATATATGATTTAGAGTATTTGGAGAAGTGATGGATAATAGGAGTGCAGACATAGCTGGAGGTCATCTTTTAGGTTGTTTTGTGGCTTTGGCACATGTACACAGCCTGCTGCATTGTTCATGGGGCTTGAACATTGTAGTTGATAAAGTAAACCAGAAATAATTGTTCTTTTCTGTTTGAACAGTTGTCTGTTCAGGTAATTGGCATATGCAAGGTAACCATGGAAGTAATGCAACTTGCTCATAAACAACTACTTAAAAATTTTTTTCCAACAGAAAAGAAGCAGCAATGGAGAGTGACAAGTAATGGGCTGAAAAATTTGGAAAAGAGGAGCATTACAGAATAAAGTTATTACAATTATGTGATTTGTGAGCATCCTTTAGGACATCTTGCATATCTGTGTTTGTACATGTGAATATGTATATCAAATCACTCTTGCCTTGGCTGGTAAACAAGTGTATGGGACAGTCAACATCGCATATAAATACGAAAGTGCTTCCTATTATATTAAATTTTTTCTAACACATCTATTATGTATTCTTTCAGCTACAGGTAAAAATTGAGTGGGAGAACATAAAGTGAAAGCAAGAGATGAACAAAAATGATCAGTGGAAAAGATGAGTGTAATGTTCGTGAATATTGCTTGTAAAAAAGGCAGTTCAAGGGCTGCCTTCAGGAATATAGTACCTGGGATGGGCATTCTAATGTGTGGGGAAGCACTGAAACATTTTGAGCTCTTGCATACAGAGTTCATCCTTGGGTACACCAAGCCTACTAAAATACATTTATACCACCTGGAAACCCTTTGTAACTTCTCTTTTAAGTTTCTTCATGCTGTAAGAAAAGAAGAAAATGTCAATTGTGCAAATAAGCCCACAGTCTATGGAAGCTCACAAATTCTTACTGTATATTTAGCTGTCACATTTATGCCTTTGTTGTAGTTTTATCCACCAGGTTTCTTCTTAAATAATGTATATTTGTTCATTTCTATTAAAATCTTCATTTTAGTCTGAAAGATTCTCCTTTTGCTTGCTGTTTGCAGCAATGTAGTAAATGGGAGATGTTTACCGGAAAGATTTTGGATGTACTCTGTTAGTGTTTTCTGAGATTATTGAAAATTGATTCAGTAGGAATTTGTTGCCAGGTAAGTTTTCCATCTGTGAAGTACTCTGTTTCCCTGAGGAGCTCTTGTTTAATTGATGGAAACTAGATATGGTAACCCCTTTCTGGGATGGCTCAGTTCACTCTTGGAAGAGAAGCCTTTAGGTGTTCTTTGCCATTTTGTACAGGAAATATTTAAGATAATTATGAAATAATAACTTGTGCAAGGTTATGTTTAATTAGGCTTTCATCTGCCAAGTTTTGGGAATGTTTTACTCCGGTGTGAAAGCAGGCACAATTGTGAGCTTAAGAAGTCATACTTCGATGCTTAGCTTTACATGATTTGCTGTATCACCTGTGCAAACAACCAGCAGTTATAGAGATTAGAGTTCCACAGCTAAAATCATACCTATCTTGATTAAAAAAAAAAATTCTGATCACATCAACAGGACTATAAAAATATTATGGCATTTTAAGATAGATGAAAACAGGGTGAAGGGGGGAATATGAAGTAGAGGGAACAACTGTGTATATATGTTATATGAATAATAACACTAAAGATGCTCTACAGTCTAGATAGATACAATTTGTTGCAATGATCCTAGAAAGCAATGGATACTGTTAAGCTGAATGTTTTGTTCATGATTCATCTTTTTACCACCTCAGTTTGTTTTAGGGGATTGGTATACCATCTGTGTTACTTCAGCATGATGCTGCCGAATGATTTCTGGATAAACTTTAGGCTCCATCAACTTAGGCAGGGTTTTTTTAGTGGGCATAAGAGCTTTCTACATGTACCATACTGTATGAAGTGGACTACTGTGACTCTCTACACTCTCTAATCTGACTTTAGCATGTGGTCCTTCTGGCCATGCAGCGTAGTTTCCAGGTCACTTGTCAAAGGAGCACAGAGTAGAGCTCAGCTCTGAAGCTCAGGACTGCGAGCTTCTGGCAACAAGACTACAGTGGTCCTGCTGCTGTGGGAATTATCATCAATGTGGCATCCACATGTACAACAGTATCTATGAATTGTCTGGACTTGCTTTAGGGTTTCTTTCAATGTCCACAGTTTCCTGGGGCAAATAACAGGAAATAAAACTAATTTTTTGAGGCATAAATTATGTGATTAGGCATTTAGATGTTTATATAGTGTGTGTTCTCCACCCCTAGTTAGTCATGGATGTGGAAATAACCTATTTGATTTGTAACTATGCTGTGCAAATCTTGTTATTGTGTAATAGTGTGAGGTAGAATGTAAATTCTGAGTGAAGCTCTCTCTTAAGGGCTGGGCTTTAAACTGTTACCCTGCAGCTCAGCAAGTTGGTGTTTATTTTTTACTTGTGTAGCAGTAGTCTGTACTTCTTACTAAGTCTGAGAGTAATGTGTAGACTGACATACCTCTTTCTTTGAGGTAACTTCATAGATTGATCTTTTTAACCTACATGTGTATTTATTTAACTTCTTTTATGTACCCCATAAATGAAGCATGTAGGAAGAAAAAAGTATTAAGTATCTGCAACTACTTAGACTGTGAATGAATAGGCTTTCATATTGCTAGTTTCATGCTGTACTGTAATTAACAGCATTTAGGAATGCCTACTGATGTGAAGTGCAGAAATTGAAAAAGATTAGAAAAGAAACCTCAGTGCTATTGACTCTTTAGCTCCAGCCTTGCAGCTTTCAAAAAAGTATGCAGTAGATTTCTAGTCCAGTGAATGTTTCTTTGCTGGCTACAGATAAACCTTCAGTTTCCTGGGAGCAGACAGAGCATATGCTGGTTGCATAGCCACTAGTGGAATCTCTTCAACACTGACTAGATCTTGAGAATTCTTAAAATAATGATAAGGAGAATCTAATTTCAGTGAAGCAGAGTTCACTCTTGATAAAGGGATTCTGGAAACCAGTTCATTGTAACTATAGAATCACCTAAATTTTCTAATCTTTGGTGAAGAATGAGAGCAGAATTCTCCAAGTTCTTGGTAAATCCCAGAGCTGATAGTGAATGCTAAACACATTGAATCTAGTAGGAAAGAGGCTCTTTGGAGCTTGCTTCCAGTAAAACATTCTCTAAATTACAGTAATATTCTTACTAAGCTGCTTAATAATGAAAACAGTGGTCAGAGGAGTGTAGCAGTGTATGTCCTTGGAGGTGGGACAAAAAGACTGAAGCAATGTAAATTAATTTTCTGAAGCTTTTATGAAGTGATTTTTATCTCTGATCACAGACCATTTTTAGGAAATAGGAAACAAAGTGTGCTACTTTTGTTTTCTTCTTTCATAACTGTAAAACTTTCATAAGTGTAAAAAGGAGTAGAAACAATACAGCCTGACTGCTATGTAGGCAACTAAAAATTTAGATAAAATGAGGAATATGAAAGGCAAAACTATAGCTCACTGTAAAAGGTAAGTGTTGGGTGGAAGTCTCTAAGAAAGTGAGCTTCGTACTTAAATTTGAACAGAATTTGATGCAGAACTATCTCAAATGACTTAGGCTGAAGTGGTGCACTTTGAACCTGAATTAGTTCTTTGAATTCTTCTAGAAAACTTGGTGCTTCTCCTTTACCTGTTGTCAAATGGGAAGGAAAAACAAAAGATAGAGCCATGGGAAAAATGTGGAGATCTTTATTTTGGAACATTCCCACCTGTAGGTAACATGTAATGTGCTTCAGATTGTTTGTGAAGGAATTTAGGGAGGAAAACTTTAAGTTTAAAAAGATCAATGTGAGCTAAGTCCTATCATGCTAAAGTAAATAATGAGTGATAAAGCACAACAGGGTGTTAAGTGTGATGGCTCACAAATAGTGTATTTAATGCCATGCTTTACAAGATGCTTAATTTCCTGTACTTCCTGTTGCTAATTTTATGGATCTTGTCACTGAAAAATGATGAGCTAGATTCTCAGCTGGTGAAAATCTTCATGTGTAATCAAACTTGCTTACAAACCTCAAGTACCTCGTTATCACTGTGAAGACTGTAATCTTTAAATTGGTAAGGCCTCTGCCAGTAGTGAATGCCACTAATGCGATGCATAAAAACTTAGTTTGCAAGCAATGCTGTCCAAGAAGGATGATCCCTCCCAACACTGCATTGTGAAAGAGGGGAGAATATAATGTGAATGTAGTCTCTTAAAATGTCTCAGTGAGCTGCATGGGTAGTTAGACACACAATGACTCATATTTTAGACAATTTAGCTTTAATAGGAGGCATGTGACTAAATACCCATGCAGCTCCTTGAAAATATGGTAGCTGGATTGCAGTAAGCCATAGTGACCCTAATAAGCGCTTTAAACACAGTAACTCAGTGCAGTTGGAGTAAACTTATCTGATGATCAAAACCCCAAAATCCTAAATCAGTCAAATTGTTTTTCACTCTCTCATGCAGAAAGAACCTTTATTTCAGGAGAGAAAGATTTATCTTTCAGGATTTTATGATGTTTAACAGCTATAAGTTAACTTTGTGCATGTGTGGGTTTAGATTCTTTTTTTCTTTAAAAAAAAAAAAAATAATCCTTAGGTAAAAAATTTTCTCCCAAGTTCAACTGGAGATTTCTCCCCAAACTGTAACTTCAATTGTTGTTCCATGCTGCTTGCTTAACACTTGTACTTTTTCAGCTGAATAAGATATTTTGCACTTGTCATAACTGTTGTATATTGTTAATTAAATACCAATGCAATTAACTACCATAAGCACCTTTGCCTCTCAGAGGAGGCAGCTATAATTTCAGATAGTACTTAGTTATTATGTAGGGTGATTTATTCATGAGTATCAAGAAGAGTATGATAGAATAGCTTGGGTTAGGAGAGAGCTATAAAGGTCATTTAGTCCAACCCCCTTGCAATAACCAGGGACATCTTCAAGTAGTTTAGGTTGCTCAGAGCCTTGTCCGACCTGGCCTTGAATGTTTCCACGGATGTGGCATCTACCACCTCTCTGGGTAATCTGTGCCAGTGTTTTACCATTCTCTGTGTAAAAAAAAAAAAATAAAAAAGAAAAATTCTTCTTTGCATCTAATCTAAATCTTCCCTCTTCTAGTTTAAAGGCATTACTCCCTGCCCTATTGTAAACAGGCCCTGCTAAAAAGTGTGTCCCCATCTTTCCTGTAGGGACCCATAAGTATAGTTATGCACCCTCAAGTATACTCATTTTTGTTTTCTGGGATCACATGAGTGCAGGCACTTGACTCTTGGTTGAGCTAGAGAAACCGAAACCAGGAGAGAGGATTCAAAACCGAGCATCCTTTACACAGTGCTGATTCTTAATTTAAATGTGAGATATTAAGTCTGGCATTGCTCTCTGCAAGTGGCTCCCTTCTATCTTTCTAAGCTTGTCAGTCACTTGGGCAGTCCCTGGAGTCAGGAGAGAGAGATCCTCCCCTCTGGTGCAAGTGCTGTTCTGCTTCTAGTTCTGCTGCCTGAGATGTGGGTGAGAATAACCATAAACTGGTATCTGACTAGTGCCTTCTACCATGTTATTCATCTCTCTTGGAAATACCTTACTTGATATATTCTATGATTTCATTTGGGCATTTTTCCCCTTTTGTTTTTCAGGCTGAGATAATTGCCCTCTGGAAGAGCTGGAAAACACACAAGTAAGTTTTTAGTCTTTGGGGTTTTTTTTCCTTCCTCCTCTGAGTCATCTTCTGCAAGACCATGTCATTCAGCAGTGTCTGTCTAGAGAGCTCACAGAGACCAGCTTTCTAACACAGAAATTTAAATTGCTTAAGATCAGGTGGTAAATCTTTCAGAATTCTTGAAAAATTTCAAGGCATGTTTCAAGTTTCACTGCAGATGAATCTGAAGTAGAAGTGCAAGCAAACAGCCTTTGCTTTCAGCAGCAGTACACAAGCCTCAAAATTTTGGTGGAGATCTAGAAAAATACCTATCTTGTCTTTTTTTTTATTAGAATTTTTATAACTAGAGGCAGAAGAGTAATAGGGTCTATTTTTATTTGACTTTAGTATCTTTTGGCCAGCATCTGCACAGTTACATGATTGCAGGTGATCTGGATTTATATTGTATGTTCAGCACTGTAAGTGAGCACAGAGCTTCCACAGAAGTTAACCTGAACAGATATGCACTTTTCCATCCATTCATGTGTAAGATTTATTTATGTTTTACAAAATGTGTAATACTTGTCTGAAACTTTCTTGTGGCAGATGCTCTTCTTTCAAAGTGCAGTTTTTCCCTGGACAAAAAGAAAGGTCTCTCATTGGTCTTTTAAAAAGAATAATGAACAGAGGATGCAGTCTTTGTTGTCTGGGGAACTGAATATACTACTTGCCGTCCAGAGTATTGTTTTTTTTTTTCTGGGGAAAAATGCAACCTACTACTCCCTCTCCTGGCCTCATAGGGGAAATATATGGAATTGTCAAAAGGGGGCATTCTTGCTTTTTCAGACAAATGAGAAATAAGTCATGTTATATTTAGACCTGTCACTTAGGTTGCGCATAATTGCTCAAGTTGACAGTCTCTAGCCAAAGCAAATATAACATGGAATATTAAATATCAGAAGTGATTTGCAGACTAACTTAATTTCTTACTTTGTGGACGGAGGTTTTATCTATCTTGCCTAAGATTCACCTAACGCTTTTATTAATTGATGAAAGTGCCTGCTGCATAGTTACACGCTCTTTCTCTGTGTATAAAAATATATACCCCACAGTTGTCAGTTAAATCTCATATAGAACAATTCTCAATATAGCCATGAAAATACATATGTGACAAAGTCCTGCTGGTCCAGTGTAAGGATTTACTACAACTGATTTTGTGCTTTGGTCCGGCATATGTAGAGATGCCAAGTAATAGCTGGGAAACCATGCATTCTTATAAAAAAAATCTCTTGAAAGGACAAATCCTTATGTATAGCCAATCTGGATGTACCTCTGAAAATTGAGAAATTATTTATGTCCTGGGTAGATCTTTCTCATTGAAGCAAGAACAAATCCAGGGTTGACTGGAAATAGACAAGGATGTTGGTTTTAAGGTTCTGTGTTGAGGTGTCAACAAAAATGTTAATTTCTGAGTTTGCCCAAGTACTTAAAGACTAAACCTGTTAACAAACAGGTTCAAACTGGTGCTGATAATTTCTGTTTATAACCAAATTTTACTCTGCCTCTCACAAGTATTTGTAATATTTTTGTTTCCTCTAGTGAAGAAAAGACTTGTTATTGACCTTATAATTAGATAGTCTTCCTATATGCACATACAATTCCTAAGTAATTAATATGCTTTACTATTAATATTCTAGATTGATTAGGAGAAAGCAAACATATGAGCTGTATTTTTTTTTAAAAAAAACCACATCTAAAGTCATGTGTTTTTTCTCTTACCTAAAGAATAATTTCTTTCTCTTTAGAATTTCATTTACCTGGCTAATGCAAATAAAAAATATTACTCTTAACTGCTCTAGTATTATAGAATACTCCATATAGAATATGCTAACAAGATGCTCTTTTTTTCAATCAAGACTCTGCTTTTTTTTTTCTTTTACACCTCAACATCTAATTTAAGTGTAGTGCAGTGTTAGGGTTGGGATAGAGATGTTTCTCATACTAGAAGGTAAAATCAGAAGACACCAACACAACAAACGGTTTAAAGGGGTCAGATCTTTTGAAGTTTGTACTTGTAGACACATTCATAAAATAGTTTAGTTTTAAAACAAACAAAAAAATCTCAATTATCTTTCTGTACTACCAGTTACATTCTGTAGTCACTTATACTTGAGGAAAGTGGGTGCAAGACACTACCAGATAGTACTTAGTCACTCAACAAATTTATAAGTAATCACTATGCTGCAGAGAAATAGGCAGTGTTTACACTGATAACTTTCTCATGGTAATGGAAGAAAAGCATTGGCCTGAAGCACTTGCTTCTGAGCTCCTCATATCTCTACTTAGCCAGGGTGGGAGGTTAATTTGGAGTTAAATATTTGTGTCAAATACTCAAGCGTGTTATGCTTTAAATTGCTAGTGTAGACATACTCTTATTGAGACTTGGGCCTGGGTATTTGAAAAAGATTAAGTCAAAATGAAAAGGAACAGAACAAAGGATTATAGAAAAGCATCTGTAAGTGTAAGGAAGAAATCTACTAAGTATAATCTGTACTTATTGCTAACTCAAAAATAAAATGTGAGCAGATAAAAGAATTGCAATTAATCCACTAAGCAAAACAACGGCAAAAGGATAAAAGTTAAAAGATGGACAGAAAACAGAGGGAAGGTGGTCAGTCTGCTCCTTTGGTGAAGTGATGGAGTATACCTATGTTGGGATTTGGCCTGCAAATGTTTTTTTTTTTTTCACTAGTGTGACCATTTAGGACTGTTGGTGAGGGGAAAGCTTTGATTTTGTGGCTGTTTTGTAGTACTTTGCATCAGGTGGTGTTTCTTAGGGTTGACTACAGCAGGAAGTAAATATAAAGGTCGCCATTTTGTTTTGGGTCAGATTATACCCAATTGTGTGTTTTAAGTATGGTTTTACTCCACTGCAAACCAGTAGGTCTCCTAAGACAAGTGATAATTTATTACTATGACTTTTTATTAGGAATCTATTATTAGTGGCCTTCTGGAAAACAAAATGTTGTAGTAGGAACATGTTTGCATTTAGAATATGTTTACTGGCATGTTTATGCAAGTAGGATGGAGTGTAAGATATATAGCCATAAAAAACCAACCCAAACTATAAATGATCTTCACGGACCATGAAATAGAAATCAGGTACACCCCAAAATTATGTTTGCGTTAGAAGAAAGGGAAGTATCCTCAAAGAAGAGATGTGCTATTGCATGCAACTCTTTGCTCCTTGTCTTCTTCCTTAGTATTGTAACTTGCCAGTTGCACATGTTATTCAGACACCTAACTAGTTTATGGTTTGGTTCTGTAAGGTGCTGAGTGTTCTTGCCTTGATCCTGTAGTGCACTTTAAAGATGTGTGTAAGCGACTGAGTAGGCTCCAGTGGGGTGACTTGTATACTTGATATGAAGCACACAACCTGGGCCTTGAGCAAGCTGGGCTTCAAATGAGTTTGCTACTGAGAAGCATAGGCTTAGAGGTGAACCTTGCTGCATTCTCAAGCTTGTTCTTGAAGGTAATCAAGAATTCTCTATTTACAGCATCGTATCACACTGCAGTAATCTTAGCATCCTTTTCCAAAAGATCTGTCCCATCTCTTTGTGCTCTGATTTTAAGTGTTTTCTGTTTCACTAGAAACCAGCAAAGATTTTTGGCTGCTCGTTGAACAGATCCCTTATTACTGATGATTCTGCTCTGAAAAACATAGTGAGTTTGTGTTTGGTTTGAAGTAAAACAGAACTAATTTTCTGTTCAGTAATTTTACTTTTTCAACTGGGCCTCTTGTAATTAACAAAACTCTGAAATTAACAGCATATTGTTCAGAAGCTGCTCACTCTCACAGCGATAAGACCTGATTATATATATAATATATAGACTGATATATAAGGAATGTTATGCAGAGAGGCCCTTGCTTATACTTACTATAACAACCAAGGTCAGGCAAATTTGTTATTTGCCCCATAGGAGGGTCGGAAGCGGAAAAATGTAGAGGGGTCCCACCTGTAGGGAGGAGCAGACAGGACAGGTGACCCAAAATTGACCAACAGGGTATTCCATCCCATCCGCATCATGCTCAGTATAAAAGCTGAGGGATCAAAGGGTCAACTCTCTTCCTTCAATGGCTGATGTCCGAGGAGGACCCTGTCTGTTCGTCTGCCTTTGATCCCAATCTGAGCATTCCTGACTCCAGATCTGGAATCCGGCTCCTGTCCATCACCGAGTCCAGCCTGGGACTTTCCCCTGTGCCTGCTGGTGATGTGATGATCACTCTGGGAGCTTGATACACTAGAGCTGCTTCTATAATTCCTTTGAGCTGTAGCTCAGCATTTCTGAGAGCTTTTGCTGCTGAATTGGCTGTTGCCTTTAAAGTTCCTTGGAATATGTAGCTTACACATAGACATGCTGTGGTCCAGAAAACTGAGCAGTTCAGTTATTTCAGTTTCAGGCATGGAGAGAGCATGAGCCTTGCACACAGTGTTTGTGCAGGTTCTTCTTGTGCTTGCCTTTGCCCTGTGGTCAGACCTAATTTCAAAATGCAAAGGGAGGAGGGAAGGATCTTGCTGTAACTGTATTGAACAAGCTGTGAGCTAAGAGGGTATGGGGCCATACAAACAGCTGGGAGAAATCCTTTGTTGGAATAGCATGGAGTAAGTTCTATAACCTGGAGTTCTGCTGTCAATGATAAATTCAATCGAAGTTATTTTGGTAAGGGTGTAATTACACAGTGAAAGATCTGTGTTGTTCCAAACATTGCTCAAAGAGCTGGGGAAGGAAAAAATAACCAAAGCAAGCAGTGACTTTGTGATCAGGAAACTGAAAAGTATCTGAAACTTTGCTAGTTCTTAGCACTAAGAAGAATACAAGGGCAACCAGGTGTTGCATAAACACAGGGATTTAACTCCTGGGAGGATCAAACTTAGATTGATGATAAATAAGTAATCTAAGGACATGCTATTGCACTAGCCTGATCCAATTAAGGGCCATGCTCACCCAATTCATATTTAACCAAATAGATTTGTGAGAATTCAGCATTTCACATTACTAGTCCTTTAATTGATTTCACTATGAAGTTTCAGGAGGACAATTGTTTGTTTTATGTCAACACCGTGCTTTGACAGACAAGTGACATAATTATGATTCCTTTAATGGTATTAAGGAATTCTGTGTCTGTCCAGTTTTAGAGGAAACAGGGTACACAGCACTCTGCTAATGTTTTCCCATTTTAAGTTGAGCCAGCAATGATCTGGTTTAGGCTTTTTTCAGCTCATGATAATTTCGAGGTTCCAAAAGAAGCTTCAGATACCAGGTTCTTATTTGTCTTAATACCTATTTGGGCAACACAAGGTATAATTTTTTCTCAGCAATGTAATGAATTCCAGTTTAAGTAATAATTGACATGAGAGGTTTCAATACTAAATTTGAACTCATTTCTGTACAGAGTTCAAATTTGGTATCAAAACTATCAAGATTTGCATGTCGACTGAATTTCAAAGTGGTCTGCTGGACATGTTTCACTTTAAACCATATTCCTGTAGATCTGCAGTTTCATTTAAAGGGGAGGAAAAACCCCAGAATCCTTGAGAGAGGAAACTAGGGAACTCTGAAACCAGTCTTTGAGCTTGTTCCTGCAATGAATGTAGTGCAAACTTTATCAGGACACAACTTTATTAGAAGAATCAAGAGACATTAAGCTGATCTGTTCTTCATCTGCCCCACAGAAACTACTCGTCTGGTGTCGCACAGAAGACTAATGTAACCCAAAATTTCCAGGTCAGGTGTCTACTCATCTCACAGGTAAGAGCAAAACTCCAAAGGATTCTTGGCATTTGGGGGAAAATGCAGAGTCAGTTCTGGAATGCTTGGCTTTGGCTTCAAGTATTAGTGCAAGTATTATATTGGGTAAGAAATAAAGCAGGGAAGTGCTTTTGGAGTTACGAGTGGTGGGTGGCAAGAAAAGGTAAGCCAGAGCAGAATGATAAATAATGTGTTAGTCTCTGAAAGGAGAGGTGTTGTCTTATTCCTGACACTTGCACTGTCAAGAAGATGATGTTTTACTGATTTGACTTTGTGTTGAAGAACACACAACACTTACTTACTAAGTGGTTCTATAGAGAATCTCACCAGTGTTACAATAAACTGAGCTCAAATATAACATATCTTTTATACTTTTACACTTTTTGGATGATAACTGTGAAAAATTATCTAGTGAAAGTTAGCAAGCTGTACCTGTAGCCATTTTGTCATGACCCCTGAGTGATAAAGTTTACTACCTTGGATCATGATGTGCTGTCAAATGACAGGTTTGCCTGCCTGGCCAACACAAAGTAATTGAGGAGTGTTATAGTTTTACAATCCATGTTTCACCGAGTTTGTAGCTTTTTGAGCTGTTAGACCTGAACAAAATAGGTCAATGTTGACAGAATAAGGTTGGCTCTCATTTTATTTCAGTTTTTGACTACTTCTCTGTGTGTGATTTGTACTTAAAAGCATAATATAGGAAGCATGTTGTTTTCTGGAGTTATTGCTGTTATAAGTTCACTTATAGTTAGGATTTTTTGGTCTTACGTACAGTATTTTTTGGTTGCTGGTCTAAAATCTGTATCTTGAATCCCATATCGGCATGAATTTAAACAAGCAATTTGATGGACTCCTGTAACTGGGGAATTAGGAAATCCCTACCAGCTGGAACTGCTTAATAGTGGAAGCTTTGCTGACCTTAGGTTAGCTGTCCACAAGCCATTTATTTTTGTAAGTATGGGGCCAAGATACAGAGCAGTGAAATAGCTTCTCTCTCGCTCTGTTTCTTACCCCCTTCCCTTCAGTAGTGATTTCATCTGCTGCACCCACATTCTATCCTGAAATACATGAGTAATTGAAAAAAACCTCCAAATATGGGCCTTATTTAAAAAAAAAGTACTCTTTTTGGCTTTCGGGCAGCAGTATCTGTGTAAATGGATCCTTCTGGCTGAGTTTCCCTGAAGCTGTTTTCAATACCTGCTGACTCTGTGACTCACTTGGTGATTTTTAGATAGCTTCATCCTCAGATACCTTAGTCTGCATGAAATAGCTTATTTTGCCACTTTGAATTTGTATTAGTCTAATAATAAATGTGTAGCAAAGTATAAAATCTAATACAGGCCGGTTTATATCCATTACATTTTTCCAGGCAAGCTATGTGTAGAAAGAGGAAACGTTAAAGAAAAAAGCCTGCTTTGGCTACAGA
This sequence comes from Gallinago jamesoni, assembly GCA_025769975.1. Taxonomy (NCBI): domain Eukaryota; kingdom Metazoa; phylum Chordata; class Aves; order Charadriiformes; family Scolopacidae; genus Gallinago; species Gallinago jamesoni. The sequence goes on from JAOQGH010000023.1 coordinate 2,770,501, forward strand.
AGATTACTTTTTAAATGCCTGTAAGGAAAGAGACTTAACGGTGGCACAAAACACAAAAGATAAGTGTGTTAGTTGTATGTGGCACCGTACTATCTAATACAGTGTGCAAGATGCTGTTTTGAAATACACTCTGACATTAGGTTTTGGGGCTTGACAGAGAATTGCGGGTGAGGTGGGAGAAGTGAGATTTTTTTCACTTGAACTGCCACTTCTCTGTGCTTTTGGATATTCCCATGGATCTCAGAATTATATTCCTCAGGAAGTCTATTTCAGTGTCCTTCCTTCCATATGCTTCATTGGAACTGGATAGGCATATTTACTCTTTCAAGTCCTGTTTGTCTTCTATAGGGCATAGAAGCTGTCGTTAAGAAACAGTATGGGATATCATGCTGGTGGCCAAAGGAAAGCTAATTACTCAGAACTTTCTGTACAAAAGTGATATTTTTCAACTTTTTCAGAAGTTTGCCTTCTACAGATGGAATTCTAGAAGGCTTGTGTTAGGGAACATTTTTAGATGCATTTGTTTCTTGCTGACTGGAAAACAAAAGCTTATATTAGTCAAATGCTTTGATACTTACGTGGTGGCTGTCTGCTTCAGGCAAACCATTTGGTAAAGGGACTTCACTGTAATCCCAGAACAGCACAAGCACTGAAAATCCCTACACTTCCATGTACTGGAGAAAATGGATGTGTATTTGTGCTATAGCAGTAAGATACGTCATGATCAAATATGAAGAGGGGGAAAAGTTTTCATTTGAGGTGCTGGATGAACAGAAAGACCCAAAAATCAAAATATGTTTTTTAAGTTAGATGTTGTGTAACTGTGGTAGTACAGCTGGGATGAGACTGGTGTTCAATATGCATAAAACAGTAGAAAAGGTGTTAAATGAGCTGGAAAAATTAGGAATGATGGAGCTAGTATGGAGAATAAATGCTTCTCCTTTGCATGAAGTGCCTGAACTCCTTGGTACAGACTCTGTGTAAATACGTTAAGGGCAAATGAAACAATTACAATAGCATAGGAATTATGAACCAAGATTCCAAAGTAAATGAAGTGCTTAAATATATGGAAGAAATGAAAATATCATTATATTAGTACTGGTCTTTTGCAGAGCATGTACTAGACTAAAGCAGCTTTGTAAAGGAAAACATTTGTGGGAGAAAAATGTAATGAACAGAATTTAAGCTTGAATGGTGCTTGAATGTTTTGGTGTGAAATAAATAAAAGCTAGATTTTTAAAAAAAATATTTTACTGTGTTAAGCAGAAAAAAGTCCTTTCCTGTGTTTGATAATAGGAAAAGGTTTTTACAGCATATTAAGGTATACTTTTTTTTTTGCTGCCTGCAGTTATGGATTTTCTTAAATTAAAGAAAAAAACACAACCATGCAACAACAAAAAAAAACCCTGACTTGAAGCAGCTCTGACAGATTTGCTAGCATATTATTTTGCCCTAAGGCAGGATAAATTTTACCTGTTATTCAAGACAGAAGTTTGTCTGGCTTCCCTTTAAAAAAAATTATGACAAAGACTAAGTCTTCCTGCTTTCATTTGTTCACATGTTTGATTGTCTTTACCTCATATGTAAGAATCTAAGTTCATTATTTTGTGTCGTCTTTATGTTGAATAATTAGAGAATCTTTGCAGCAGCATTTCCCATAGTGAAAGGCTGTTACTCTGTCTCCTCAAATGGGCTTTGTTTCACAAATCAGCTTTGCTAAAAGCAGTCAGATATAGCACAATAAAAAAAAATAACGTAGGAAAGACAAACATTATACTAGAGTCAAATGCCAGTGGAGAAACACTCACCCTGTTTGCTTCTCAGACCTTTCCTTCTTGATGCAAGAGTATTTTCTTCTAAATATCTTTTTAAAGGACAGGAAAAAAAATTTTTAAAGGACAGGAAAAATCAGAGTACTGATACCTACAGGGTACGCCTTCCTCCACAAAGTGTGTGTGTGGTTTTTCAAAGTTTGCAGTGAGTGGCTTTTTGCTGTGGTCTGCATTGGACAGGATACAATCCTATGTGTATTTCACTTTCACATTATAGAGGGGAGGGACTAGATAACTTGTTTCATGAACTGCTCTGTCAAATAGCCTGAGAGACACCTAGCCTCCCATAAGACTTTGCACATTTGAATCTCATCTATCAAAGGAAATTCTGATATTTTCTAGGATGCCACAATTTGTGGAAATGAATGAGCTTAATTAAGCTCATGGGAAGTGCTCACAAATGGCTAGAGATAAATATCAAATGGGGTCAATACACTGTCATGAGACTTTTGGCTTGTTACTGGATGTTCCCATCCCTTTGGGATGGCCTAGAGGGCAAGGACTTTGGAGAAGATTGGGGTCGGCCATGATTAAAGCTATATTTAGAAACTTTTTTAATTGCATAGACTTCAGGCACATTAGAGCTGGATGACTTTTTTTTTTTTATGGAGCAGTTTTGTGTTAGAAAATGTAGTTTAGTAGAAATCAGGATGTTTCATGGGACCATGTCAATCTGACTAGCTTTTGACAGGAAGAGAGAAAATTAACTCAATTTTTCAGTGCTTTAGTAATATGAGAAAGTTCAATAAGGCATACATTGTCCAAATGACACAATTTGATGTGGTTTCATGTTGAAACTCAACTCAGAATGAAAGTAATTATACTAATTTATCAAGATATGAGTTCAAGCATATAATTATTTTATCTACTGCACAATAACTTGTTGATAATAATTCATATTAAAATGGAATAAGTGGGTAGCCACAATTTTTTTTGGCCAAATATCATTTCTGTAGGATGTTATTTGGGCTTTTTATCATAGGTTGGAACAAAAGAAAAATTAAAAATGCTGGAATTTCTTGGAAAATAGATGCTCTGCTCAGCTTGATGGACACTTGGCAGAATAGTAATAATAAAAAAAATACTGATGTAAATCAAATCTACCAGTGGAAAAGTTATTGGTCAGTCCTGTGAGTTTGGAAAGAAAGTAGTGGGCCCAGATTTTACTACAGGCTACATGGAAACATTGAAAAGTACCTACTGAACCCAAAAAGTGACTAACCTGTTAGAAATCAAAGGGCTGGGAAAAGATACTGTAGGAACAAGGAGACTAGATGAAATAATTTGGAAACCCAACCTTGGGGAGAACCTGGCCTGCTGTTCCTGATGGATAGCTGGAAATCAGGAGCAGACACTGAGACATGAGGAAACATCCATGGGCAAAAGCAATATATCAGTTCTAGATGTACCCTAACATTTTTCATATAGCTAAATCCAACCAAGAAATTCCTCTTGAGTAAATTTAACTCCTGTACTTAACAACTTGCCTCATTGTATCCTTTGCCAAGAGCTACTGAGAAACGTTCATTGGGGTGATGGGTTCTACTCTTGGATTTACTGCTACACCTTGCCAGCTGTTACAATAGGTTGATTGGCAACATGTATTTATTTGTTCTTTGTCCCTGGGGAAAGAAGGGTGTTTGCTGCCTAACAGTTTTGAGCTCACTTTGAATGGTACATGAACGGCTTAAGATTAAAAACCAAAGAACTAGTTCACAATTATAGTGCTAGAGATGCAGTTAGAAAAGGAAAACATGAAAACATAGTACAAGATCTCAGAGTCTCTTGCATTAGTCTCTTGTGTTAGCTTGTACTTGGGACCTCCCCTTAGGAATTTGTTACAAACAGGTAAGGATCTGCCTTCTAGTCTTTTTTTTTTTTATTGACAAAAATTCCACATCTACTTTTTGTGTGGCTGCTTCTGAATTTGCATAGCATGTTACAGTTTTGGACATTTGTGGTCTTTCTTTTAGCTGTTTGGCATAAGGGAGGATGCTGATGGGATATACCTGGGATGGCTTGGAAGTGAATCGCGTATTTTTGCATATGCTAAGTGCAAGGAAGACACTGCAGAGCCTACATTCTTCCATAAAAACACTGCATTGCAATTAGAAATTTAGTTTAGTGTTTTGTTAGCTACCTATCAGAAGAAGTATGTTTAGCATTATGGCTTGCTTCTGTGTTTCCTTTTCTCGGTGGCACGATTGTTGCATTCATGACTTAAGCATTTTCAAGTGACTTGCCAATGCTGACTAATGCCATCAAGTGTAGTTTGGGGCTCCAGAATCCCAACACAGTTCTCCAGTCTCTACATCACACTATATAGCAGTGGCCATAGAAATCACAGCACAGAAATAAAATATATTTGTATAATAAATTTAGTTTGCTTCTTCACTATTTTCACAGCTTTTTGCTTTTGGGCAAATGGTAAAGTGTTCTGGTGACTCTTCTGAAACATGCAGGAAATGCGAACAAAACCTCCTCTTGCTGTACACTCATTGATAACTTGTATGCACCAGTCGTATGCATAGCTGTGTCAGTAGCAGCACGTTGCAAACTCTGGTATTTCCATTCTCAAATCTACCTCTCAAGCCACACTCCCCCTTCCCGGAGCAGTTTCAGATTAGTAACCTTGCTTCTACTGCTACATCTGAGAGAGCCTCAGCTAACACTTCCTGATCCAGCCTTGGTAATTATCAGTTCTTCATGTATTTCACTGAGAAGCCGAACTGTACTCTGGACCCACAAGTTAAAAGTCTTAAGTGGTACTGTTGATAGAGGAATAATTGTTTTTTGCATTATGTGGGTACACAGGAGGTTTATTCTTAGTGCATTTTTCACGTAAAAAATACATAAGAAAATTATATAGTACAACTTAATATATGCTACTGTGTGCCATCTTGGGGGATGAGTATGTCATTCCATATGCTGTAGCTAAACATAAATGAACTGTTATTAATGATTGCCATAATGTTTTCTAGCAGTTAGCTGGCTGTGATTCTAGGAAATTTTTTCCACTGTGTTTTGAAGGGTTAGGTTATTTAAACTTACTATCAAATAGAATCAGATCAAAGTGAGCTAATTTTTCTTAAACACTAATCATTTTAAGGCTATTGAACTAAATATAGAGGCAGTTCATTAAATCATTAAAACAGCCTGCAATAATGCTCACAAAGTCATTATAGTGCTATTCCCCAGCCAGAGAGGTGGTGTTGCCTTAAGCACAGTTTAATCAAATTAGATGGTGGGCTATGTCCTGGGGTTTCTCCTATTGATATTCATTAAAAATACATGATTTATCACTAATCTCTGTAAGGTATATCCTACTCCTCCAAATGAATTTTGTAAATGTCAGGGGGAAGAAAACAGAATAGTTTATTGTTGTAAGAATTTAAGTATGGTGTGATCACATTTACATTTATATACTATGTAATTTAGTGATAGATAACAATTTTAATGTGCCTTTAAAATTTTTGTCCTTGGTTAAAAAGTTAACAAAAATGGAAAACCCTCAGGAGTAGCCACTTTATATTTTAGTACTGTATAGGCATGTGAATTAGCTTTAGAATTATTTCATAGATCATCATACAGTTTGCTCTTATTTGTCTATAAAAGTTCACTGTTTAATTTCATGTGCTCTTTTTGTTACAATGTTCCATTTTTTTCTTTGGAAAACTTTAGTGTTATAACTCCCCTCCCTCCTTCACTCTTCATTTTCTTTTAAATATTTTCTTGTTTTAAATCCGGAGGAAACATTAATGAGATGACCAAACACAAACATTCCGACTGTGCTGTCACCACTACTCCTTTATTTTTAGTGATAATTTCTTCATTTACATAATGCTTTTAGTCCTGTAATGGTCTACAAATGGGGTAGATTGTCACCTAACACCTAAATATATAGCTGATTAATGGTGCAGAGTGAGGCTCTACCACACTTCAGACCAGGAAGAAACATATTTCTGATTACAATGGTAATTTGGATAAAGTGCAATCTAATTACTTAAACTGGAATTTGCCTGAATTATCCTGACTCTTGTTAAGTGCCCTGTAAACTTACATCATTTTGTTGTTGTTGCTTACAAATCTTTGATAGTACTTTGAACTTCAACTAAACATTCCCAGTGATACCTCTGTTCTGAGAATTTCTTGGTATTACGTTGGGGCAGTTCTGTTGCAGGAAGGAGCCCACCTACTGAACTTAGTTACCTAGTGCCTGCAGCAGTTATCCAGGAGCAGAGTTCATCTGGGGTCGGTTTAAAAATAAAATAAAATAAAAAAACCCAAACCAACCAAACAAAAAACCTTGTAAGATTTCTAGGGGATATGAATCCAAGTTCTCAATGTCCTGAAAATCTTTTGTCAAAGCTCAAAGATCACCCAATGCTGCTTAGTTTATGGGCTTTGGCTTGTAATACTTGTTGAGTATTAATCATGTTACCACAGACTTGCCACGACATTGAGACTGACTTGAATATAAAATGTAATAGTTTTGTTGTAATTACTGAAGTGGTGTTGTAATTACTGAGATGTTCACATAACAATCCTTGCACCAGGAACTTCAGATGTGGTTTTAAACACTGTCCCACTTGTATTTGTCAGATGTGCCAAAAGCTATTTTCAATTACACTGAGGTAAATTTAAACAGATTGCTGTCACTGGCTCTGCTGCTGATTTACACTGGCATCTCTGAAAGAAGAGCTTATTTCTGTATATTTTAGAAATTGAAAACATTCTTCAAGGCAAATAATTACTTTGATGGACATTTGAATATGGGTGGCTTCAGTTTCAGAGGGCTGTAGCTAAAAGTAACTGTGGTGGCAGTTGAAGCCACTCTGAGTTGGTGCTGCTGAAGTTCCACCCTGCCTCCCTTATGCTGGCACAGGAGTCTGCCTCAAGTTTCCATGTTGTCAGCTGAATTCTTTACATGTTGTCATGGTTTAACTCCAGCCAGCACCTAAGCACCATGCAGCTGCTTGCTCACTCGCTCTTGGTGGGATGGAGGAGACAGTCAGAAAAGTGAGAACTTGTGGGTGGAGATAAAGACAACTTAATAACTAAAGCAAAAGCCATGCACACAAGCAAAATAAAACAAAGAATTCAATCACTACTTCCCAGCAGCAGGCAAGTGTTCAGCCACCTCCATGAAAGCAGGGCTCCATGGCATGTAACCATTTCTGTGAAGGCAAACACCATCACTCTGAACGTGTGTCGTCATCGTGTCCCCCCCCCTCCCCCCTTTCTTCTTTCTTCCCCCAGCTTTATATACTGAACCTGATGTCATATGGCATGGAACATCCCTCCAGTCAGTTGGAGGCAGCTGTCCCGGCTGTGTTCTCTCCCAACTTCTCATCCCTGCCTGCCTGCTGGCAGGGCAGTGTGAGGAGCAGAAAAGGCCTTGATTCTGTGTAAGTAGTGCTCAGTAATAAATAAAAAAAAATCCCTGTATTATCAACACTGTTTTCAGCACAAATCCAAAACATAGCCCTCTACAAGCTAGTATGAAGATGAATAAATTAGCCAAAACCAGCACAAACATCCTATTGTGGGGTTTGACAAACGCCAGTTCTGGGTGCAAGGGAAAGGACAGGGTTGTACAACATGATGAGGAGAAAGGCAGGCCAGAGCAGTGTCACCTGAGAGGGGCTGGAAAGGTCACAGAGCTGTAGTTGGAGTTGAAGAATAGTAGCAATTTCGTTCATGACTTCCAGTTGCATGTAGGATTTTTTGTTTGGTTTTGTTTTTTTTCATGCTGAAGCACCAGTTCTTGGAATAGTGAGGCTTCTGAAAGTCAGCTTTTGTTCCAAACTTTCTAGCCCTGCTGGTGTTGTGAAGGAAAGCTTGAAAATGTGTCCTGAGCCCTATGTGGCTCTGTTGACTAAGACTTCACAAAAGTTCAAAAGGTACGGTTCAAGTAGAAAAAATAACCTTTTTTCCAATTAGCTGCTGACACTGTGATTTTTTTAAACTAATTCCCTGATACTTTTGGAATGTGAATTGTGATATTATTTCTTTTTTAAATGTCCTGGTCTGGCTATAGTGGAGTAGAGGAAGCAACCACAGAGGTAGGTGAATGGCACAAAAGATTTGTATCAGCATAGGCACGGCTTCTGCAGGGTGCAGTGTGTGTGTGAGCAGCTCTGGCTGCACGCAACCCCAGTGGAGCTTTAGTGTAGGTCTGGCAATGAGCCCACAAGCCTTAATCCTGCACATATACATCACATGCTTAATTTTATACTCGTGAGAAGCCCAACCTAAATGAATTCCTATTAAAATTGTGGGTCTAGAGCTAATTAAACATCTGCCTTTCAGTGATTTTTTTATTATTATTTTAGTGAGGCTACTTATAGTGTATAGGTAAGTACATATCTGTAGGATTGATTCTATCATTTAAAAAAAAAAATAGGCAAAACATTTGTGTTGTGTTTTTCTATAATACATCAGCATAATAAAGTGCTAACTAAAGACACCATCTAATTTACCTAGTTCTGTTTCAAAATTTTTCAAAGCAAAGTGTGAGGCACAATAGGGCAGCTGGCTATTATCCATAGGCTCTTCAGCTCCAAAGCCTTTAAGGCGAGAACGTGAACAAGACTGTGCCTTAATTATTGGCAACAACTAGCTTTGCTTTTCAAAGTAATAAATGGGAGTCCTTACAAAGTCTCTTCATAAGTAGCTAAATGCATAATCCACTTGGGATATTGTTTTAAAATTCATTTCATCTTCAGTAATTTGATCAGAGAAAGAGTTGTATTGGTCATTTCTCTTGTGTAAGAACTATGTCGCACCTAGGGGCAAGGAACATTTATTTTCATGATTAATACCTGTGAGTTTCATGGCCTAATGAGAAAGCCCTAGATGTATTTGAGATGAAACTGCCATTTTTCTTACCCTTCTTTCAATTTATGTAAACATTTTGACTATGGACCTTCTCCATTTGGGTGCAAAGATCCTGTACTACACACTGGCAATACAATTTGTTTGTACATGTAGTTGAAATATTAAGGTACATCAGTTCTGAAACAAGGAATTTTAGGTAGATACTTGTATGCATTTGTGTAACTTTTTACACTTCTTATAGATGAATAGCCCCAGAATTATGAAAATGAAAATTAATGAAATAATTTGTCCTACTTTTCCTGGCACCCATCTAACCTAAGAAATCTAGTGCTAGGTTTTACATTGCTATAGTAAGCCTATCGGTCTTTTCACTGCAACCTTCTATTTGTTGAAGTTCAGTCCAAAATCATAGAATCATAGAATGGTTTGGATTGGAAGGGACCTTAAAGAGCGTCTAGTTCCACCCCCCTAGACCAGCTTGCTCAAAGCCCCATCCAGCCTGGACTTAAATACTTCCAGGGATGAGGCAGCCACAGCTTCTCTGGACAACTTGTTCCAGTGCCTCACCACCCTCACAGTAAAGAATTTATTTCAAGTATCTAATCTAAATCTCCTCTCTTCCAATTTAAACCCGTTGCCCCTTGTCCTTTCATTACACTTCCTGACAGAGTCCCTCTCTAGCTCTCCTATAGGCTCCCTTCAGATATTGAAAGGCCGTTATAAGGTCTCCCCAGAGCCTTCTAAATGTGTATGTATATAAAAGCAAATGGAGGGGAAAAAAAAAACCTTGGAATTGGTGCAGGTAGACGTATAGTATCTCATGCAATACCTTGGCTTGAAAGTATTTTGAATGGATTTTAAATGTTCTAGTCTTTCCCTGCCCCTGTGTAAAGGCAGCATTAGTGTATTTCATAATCTCTCACTGCAGTATCCTCTTGCCTTTCTCTTATGTTGATTTAACTCACGTGCTATGGCTTGTCTACATTAAATTGAATATCCTTGGGGTGAAGAGCATGTCTTAATTCCCAAACTCCTCTATGCACTTACAGCTTTGCATAGATACTAAAATGTTGATGCTTTATTTGCCTGTTTGTTTTTATGTTTGTTTTACTTCTGTCCTCTTCCTGCAAAATTATTCACTGAAAGTGCAACTTATGGGCTTGTTGAGTGAGATGTAAAGAAGTGAAGGGAGTGCATTGGGTGGGGGCAGAAGGACACGGAGTCCTTATTATGATAATCAGGAAAAGGGTGAAGGATAGGTTCACCTGTTGTTAGAGCTACCAGTATCGTGAAATATTTACGCTATGTTGCCGAGAAGTCCAAGTGGCTAGCCAGAACTCCACTGTGTTAGGCAATCAGAGAATATAGAACAATAAAATGACTGACTCTTTATGAACTGGCAGTCTAAACAGTACTGCTAGGTAATGTAGCATGCAGTTGATTTTTGCTTAATTTTTTTTCCGGTTGGTTGGTTTCATATTGGCATGGTTTTATATGATGCATTCATGCACGCATCATGGGTTGGATATCTGCAAGTCCATGGGTCCTGATGGGATGCACCCGCCAGTGCTGAGGGAGCTGGCATAGCTATGCCCCTATGAAAGCAATGCTGGTGGAGACAGTGTCCCTTGTTTTCATTTGAGATGCTGCTGTTACAATTCATTTGAAGGCTTAATTTTTCCCTTTGCAGAAGAGGAAGTGCTTCAAAGACTGTTGTGGTTTATACTTACTGTGTCCCAAAAGGACAGAGCAGCAGAAAGAAGCAGAAGCTTTATTTTACCAGAGAAGAGGAAGTAGTAATTTTGGGTGGGTCTCTGAGGACTTTCACCATGAGGTCAAGACCTGAGGCTGGACATTTAGGGTAGGGTGGAGTTCCCCTCTTGTCTCAGTTTATGAAACCTGCTTCTTGTGACCTATCACGTAAGCACAGTCTGCTACTTACTTTTTTTTTCACAAAAAGCTTTTGCAAATGGAATAAAACATTGTTCCATGATGATGCAAAAAGCATAAGTATTTAACAAATGTATTGATACTTTAGTTGACAACTTGTGTGGCAGATTTACCAGCCACCCACCCCAAAATAGAGTGATGTTTCCACTAATTATATGATGATTACTTTCCAGCAAGATAAATTATTCTGTTGAGCTTCAGGCTACCCCAGCTAGTCTGTTACCTATGCCTGAATTTAGTACTTCAAAGCTTACTTTAATAATTTCATTTACAAGTAGTACCTGTGTCTGAAGGTTCCTAGACATGACCATAGATGTATAATTTCAGTAGAACGCCTGCCTTCTGGGCAAGTATGAATCATTTTGTTTCTGTTGTGTTTATCTGAGATAAAAAGTAATCATGCTTATAGAACTTTCTTATCATATTTCCATAAGGGTTTTAATATCACGTGTGTGTGTATACATCTGAATGCATAAACATATAAAGCAAGCTCAGCTTTTTAAAAGCATATGTTTATTTGATTGGTAAATTACACATTTCGCTATGAGCTTTGTCCTGACTTTATTTTCTTGGGGATTTTGAAAGAGCATCCAGATATTCACAAGTTTATTGGCTCATGGGTTTTTTTGTTACACAAATTCAGCTGGAGCGAGTATTTTATCATTTTCCACATTAATATGTGCATCTGACATATATGATGTGTGTGAACATATTTGCCATTTCAGTGAGGAAGATGCAACCATTGCCATGCTGCGTGAATGAGACTTTATCTGTTGGAAGCACTACTTAGGAGTGCATTATCTGGCAAAGGAAAAAAATTTATTATAACAGTAGTATCTGGTTTTAGTTCTAGTTACTATATTTTCAGACTAAGTAGGCTTTGACTGTTGCACATTTTTGTTCACCTCTTTCATCCATTGTTCTTTCTGCCACTGATCTTTGGGAGAGCAGCAGTGGGACTGATGTGCATCTAGAGGAGAAATTTGCATTTGGCTGCTGCCAATACCTTCCCAGATGTTCCCCGGGCTGAAATGACTTGCCTATTGTTGCTGTTCATAACTTCAGAGTTTATGAATTTGGTTTGACCTTTTGATGCATGTGAGTATGGTGATGCTGCTGTGGGGCTGAATTCTCTTTTCTTGGAAACTGAAAACTTATTTTCAGAATCTACACCATCTGGGACACCATACAGACAGAAACATTTTTTATGGTGACTATTGTGGTAGTGAAAGACTACCTGTCTAGTTTTCAGAAGTCATTCTAGTAACTTAGAATAATGATGACATTTAAATACAGTGGGGTCAGTAGTTCCATTTCTGTTTGACTTCACAGTCTCTTATTCTTGTCTGTATTCATAGCTACTCTTTGTTGCTTTTCTTGCACTTCCTCATGTGTCTTTAATCATCATGATGCTATTTGAACATACCTGAATACCATTCAGCATCTGTTACTTTCCACGCTCTGGCCTCTACTCCAGAACATAGAAAGAAAAGGATTCCTTCTTTTTAATGACCTGTGTGTCATAATTTGGCTGCCTTCATATAGGACTTCATGACTGTTCAATTTGCACAGTATTTACACTGTTCCGGAGAAGCACATTCTGAGCTACTGTCTCTGTGAGTAGCTATCCTGAGAGAAAGGATGCAAACACTTGTAAAACTTGTTATGTAGGAGTTGTTCTCATATTCTTCCCATCCCAGCCTTGAGAGTAACATAGAAAGCATCCTGAGCCTGTTACTGTCTCAATTACATTTTCTATATTTGTTTGAAGATCTTGTTTAGATACTGTATCTTCATGATGCCACACTGCTGTCAGAAACCAAGTATGATCCTCTCATCAATTTATTTTATTGCCTGTATTTTAAAACTATAACATTGTAATTTTTGTATCACATGGTGTAGGTATTTTGGGTGCTCATTTCCATTTAATTGTATGTAGTGGGAATGGAAAAAAAAGTGCTTGTATATTGAACTGGAGTTGAGCTGTACTGACCTGCTATGACCATGCATGGGAGCCCTGGCTGCTGACCTCAGGTTGTAAGCTTTCAAGTAGCCGAACTTTCACATTCACGCAGTGCTGCAGGAGTTGCCCATTTGATTTGGATGGATGCTTTTTCTGACATCAGTACTGTCTGGTTATTGGGAATAAGAGCCTACATTCTGCTTCATTGAACACCCCTTTTTCACATGGCAGCATCCTAAGGTTGTTCTCCTTGTTCACTAGCTCCTTAGGAAGGCTGTGCTGCACTGAATTAACAACGTCTCTACTGCGGTTTTGTCTGTTGTTCACACCAGTAGTTTATCTGTATCTAAGAGGCTCAAAAGAAATGGTGTCAACAAACTCTAATAATCTGACCCCAGCTGCATTTTTAGCTGTGGTATCTTCTGAGTTGCTTTTCAGGTTCAGCTTGTATCTTCTGCAATAAACGTAAGCATGGGCTGTGTGTAGTTTGGCAGCTGTTTCCAGTGTCAACGTGTTTATCTTTACCATGTTGGTGCTTTCTAGCAAACACCTGAAGATACAGCTGTGCTCCGCCACCTCTTCTGCCATGCTGTCTTCATTGCCTGTACACCAGAATATCATCAATTTTGATTCTGAATCTTAGAAGTCTTGTTGGTTGCTTCTGCTGATGACATTTGACATTGCTATTCCTTTGTGGCAGGCTGAGTCCCACACAACATTCTTTGCCATCTGTGTCCCCCTGCTGGTGAAGTAACTGTTATTCTTCCACAATAACTTGTGCCTGTATCCGTCTTTGGCAATGAGTACTGAGACTGGTTGCTCCTGTCAAGTCAGGTAGTATTTCTTGATGAATGCTTTTTCAATGGCTTTGCAAAATTTCTGTGTCTATGCATAAGTGCAATTTACCTACCTTTTTGATAGCCTCATGCTGCTTATCCAGTTTCTGGTCTTTGTGACTCTTGCAATGATGCCTTCTTTAACATTCATTTTATTGGTCACTTTATTTTTCTCTAACATGTTGGGTACTTGGTGAAGCAGATTCTGTTTTGGCTATAGATTATTCTAGTTGTTTTCAGGTGTAACAAGCCTGGAAGACATCCAAGTGTTTCAGAAACACCTTAGTAATTTCAGAAGGATGCCCGTTCTTTCTGAGCTTGGGACTTTTTAGAGTGTGTATGGCTGCTAATGTTTTTTAAGATGCTTATATTCCACTTGCAAAAACATGGCTGATCTGTTCCCTAGATCCTTTACATTTTGAACATTGCAAAATCAGAAGGCTTTGAAGAATCTTTAAGAGCATAGTCTTTTCCCAAGATGAGTGCTACTGCATTCAGGACTTCACTTGTTTAGGTGGAACAGGGGCTCAACCAGGTGTTCTTTTCCCTTAGCCTGCTTGCAGATTGTGTGTTATGGTTGTTCTGTTGCTGTGATGTTTCCGTTTTGCTTTTGTGGATGCAGTGTTGCTTTCTTCTTTTGTGCAATGCTGAGGAAGTTCTTGTTGTTCAGTGCTTTCGCTCATGACGTGAGCAATTTGGTGTCGCTTTCTTTTTGTGCATTGTTGCTTTGTCCTTGACTACTACTTATTTCAGGCTTGACAAATCACTTAGCCTTGCCGTTTTGCATTGCACTAATATCACATATGGCCAAAAGCTAAAAGCATTGTTTTCAGAGTTTAGGAAAGCTGTAAGGCCTCCAAAAGTAGAAAAAAGCCAGAGTCAAAACTGCTTGGAGAACTTTAGTTCAAGGCTCATGTTAGTAACAAGTGTGATGCAACTTTTCATTAAAGTTACCTGTTTTGACTACTTCTTGCCATTGCACCCACCTAATTCCTTCCTACAGGTAGGTAAAATATATACAATTATAATTTTGTAAAAATATATAAACACTCTAATCTTGGTATGCTGTTACTACAAGTTGCCAAACAGAATAATTATGTGGTAAATTCAGGATAGTAACCTGTTTTCAGGGCAGCATTAATTGGCCTTAATCACATGAAAGGGTGAAAGAACCTTAAGCTTTGAAACCGCACTTCACTTCCACAGTTCATGAATAAAAGAGAAATCTGATGGTGAGGATAGAATGGTATGTGGTCATGTAATTAAAGACTGTTTCAGAATGCCCCAAAGGGCCCAACCCAAGGAATTGCTGATAATCTTCATCTTAAGTTTTTTTAACCTTTCAAAGCTTAAAGTTGTCAAACTCATGTAGGTTTTGGTGAATAACTTCCATGTTTTGAAGATAATGGAAGACAGACTTCTTAGGTCTGCCTTGTGGATATTCCCTATTTGAATTAATGGAATAATTGGAAGCTGCAGCAAACTGACAGCCTAGAAGCAGGATGGGGTGCTCTGTTTGCAGGAGTTTCATAGATACTTTCTGATGCTGCAGGTAAGGCTTAAAGGTATTGAAGTCCCTTCCAAAGTCCAGATGCATAGTCTGCAGGTACTCCAGTCCCCACCCAGATAAAGGATGCTGACAAGAGGTGCAGGACACAGTGATTGCTCCCTTTGTAAGACAGGTGATCAGTATGTGTTGGCAGCCTCTTCCACAGCTGGGAAGACTTCTGTTCAAGTGCTTGCCTACCAGATTTCTAGTGACAGTATTGTTCTCCAGTGGGAACACTGAGAAGAAGAGCTCTTTGTGGATTTTAATCTGCAATTGGGATCTCTAAAACCACTGGTTAAAAAATTAAGGCAATTAGTTTGCAACCTGAGTTCAATTATGTTCCTTTTATCTAGATATATCAGGTTCAGTAAGCCATATCAGTATGACAAAAACCAGAAGTAAATTATCATGGGCCCTAAAACTATTGTTGGGGAAGGAAAAGATTTGTAGATGCTAGTTAACATACTTTGACAACTGTTTGCCAAAGCCATTCATTACATCTGCCTCTGCATTAGAAAGGGCACAATATTTCATTTTCCCTTTCCTTTCACAAATAGAAAATTAATTGCATAGACTTGCAGAAAGTGCAGATATAACTCGTTATGTATTGTTAAGGCTGTCTGTGATAAATTTATCAAGCTTAGACAAAAAGTACTCTGAAATCACAATGGATCCATCTTAATTAACATTCTTTACGTGACAGGTACACCTGTTTGGAAATGGGAGGTAAAAGCAGTCAAGTTTTCCAGAAGCAAAGTAATAGTGATCTCTGATTATAGTTTATATTTTCCAGCTTCCTCTACACTTTGAGCCACGTTTTACTACTCTTCAAAAATCAAAGTCCTGTTTCGAAAATCAATTATTCCAGTGTATCTGTAAAGAAAAAAACAAACCAACCCCCCAAAAATGGACTGTTACGTCCACAAGATAATGGTTATCTCACTATTGACTAGTGATGTAATCAAGCAGTTAATGGGTTCACCTTCACCCCATATAAAGTCCATCTCTGTAATACAATTGTGACATATTCTGTTTATAGAACTCTCTAGCCATAAAACTATCTTATATTTGTTATCCATCCTTCATCGTATTTGCTGATACAGCTTATCTTTGTTGGTGCCATGCTGTGCACTGGAGTAGTGCTGTGGAGACAGTCCTTAATGACAGTAGAAAGCAGAAGGTGAATAGAAAAGGTGACACAGCATACCAAAAAGAAACAGCCAGCAGGAGAATGTCAGGGACAAGTGGACATGCTACTGCAATGTACTGAGTTGCCTTGGCAAGAATATACCAAAAGACAGAAAGATAAGGGAGGAAATGGAAGGTACTGCACTTGAAGGCAGCTGATGAAGTCAGCTGGACTTGCTGATGGAGGCAACCAGACTTGCTGATGGATATCTGAGCCCTGAGAAGAGTTTTCAACAAGCTTGTATTTCACTCTGGTTTCCTCTG
Organism: Gallinago jamesoni; assembly: GCA_025769975.1. Taxonomy (NCBI): domain Eukaryota; kingdom Metazoa; phylum Chordata; class Aves; order Charadriiformes; family Scolopacidae; genus Gallinago; species Gallinago jamesoni. The sequence continues at coordinate 2,786,923 of JAOQGH010000023.1, forward strand.
GATTCAGGTTGCATCCTGGCCATAGACTCCATGGGGGAAGAGGGCTAATCAACTGGCAGCTGGAAGTTCTTTCAGACTGAGACCTTACATGGCTTCTTCTCAAGGACTGAGCAAGGTTTGGGTGAAGGGAGAGCTGGTGAGCACCAGAGTGTCCATCGCTGTCAACCTACAGTAAAACACTTCCCATAAATACAGGCTTGATCTGTATTTTAAGATCTACAGTTGTTAAATTGTGATTTAGTTGTTACATTGTTATCCACAGTCTCAGCTACTAATTGAGCACTAGAAAATGTCTGAGAGACTGCCTGCTTTTTAGAGTACTTGTTACAGGCCTCACTTTCAACTGTTAGGTTATAAACAGTTTTAAACTTCTGCTTTTCCCATGTGCTTTTCAGACACCATCCTCTGACCTGAATTTCACCCCTTCCTGCTCTGCTTTCTCCCATCTCTGAATTTTTGGAGTGCTGAGGTCAGACCTTTATTTTTGCTAGTACTTTTTAGGTTTAAATTCTAGTAACACAGAATAGAACTCAGTTTAATGCAGTTTCTTTCTATTTTTCTTGATGTGTTTGCCAAGAAACTCAAACTTTCAAAGGAAAGCAACCTGCAAAAGTCAATATCAACCTATTTCCTTATTTAGTTCACAGTTTCTTGAGTTTTTCTGCTAAGCTATGCAGGTATGAAACAGTCCTCCCTCAGTCTGCACATGTACAGGCCTCTCAGTGTTGGAGCATGATGGAATTTGTGTGTCATTCGTCACAAGTGTCATTAACAGGTAAAGTATGTTAATATTTTCACCAGACAAGGCTCAAACCGTTAAACTTCAAAACATAGATTTTTGTTTGTTTTCCTGAAATGGCATCTGTTTTACTTTGTTCCCTAGATTCTCATGGTTTTAGTGATGCAGGGATCTGTCTAAATTGGTGAGTCAAAAGTAATGTAGTGCAGAACACCTAGTTGTACTTCTTTTGATCTGTAGGCTAATATGCAAATGTAAAACTATTCCTCCTTCAGTCTGCAGTGGCACTGCCACTGATATCAGTGGAAGGAGTTCACAAAGACTAATTGTCTTAGTGCACTATTTTAGTGATAATCCTATTTCCTCTCTGTCTACAGCCTCATTACAGCCTGGTTCTGTAGGAAAATATGCCCTCTTTTTTGGACCACTGTGCGATATCCTTCCTTTCTTCTATTTCTTTTCTTTCTTTCCCTGGAGCAGCTCCCAATCCTACTCTTTGCTATTCACTGCTTTCCCATTTTATCTGTTAAAATGCTCTCAGCAGAACAGCAGATGCTGACCTCTTATGTGTCATTGTTATGCTTTGGTGCTAACATCCCAAGGTAGGTGAGAGAGTTTTCACTTCTTGGTTGTTATTTGAAATTCTAACTTGGGTAGGTTTCACTGCCTTGGTTAAAACTCTGGGCATGAACTGAAGGTTCTCTTTTACAGTCAAACAACAAAACCAAAATAGTTCAGACACCATAAAATTAGGATCTGCTGTTCAGGCTCAAAAAATACACCAAGTAGGAAGAATGGAGCTACTGGCTTTGAATTTAGCACATAGTGGTGTGTGGGCTCAGACTTTTGATGAATCAGCCTTGTTATTCTCCTGCACTTTCTGGTAGTGGTCTTGTTACTACTCTTTTGATCTTATTGATAGAAGAGCTTGAAGTTTAGTCACATGTGACTTTGATCTCTGCTAAGGTTCTCCCTAGATTAGATTAGAGATTAGCTTTTTCATCTTTTTATTCCATGCTTCTCCTCCTGGCTCCATGTATTTGGACCTACTGACTGCCCACCTCTTTGAGATCAATTTTAAATCTACTGTGTTCAGCAAAGACAAACCTGTGGCAGATTCTGTGTCATCTGAGCAATTGCTCCCTTTTAGTCAAAAATTGCCCAGAATTTTCCGGGATATACATCCCTATCTATTCCAAAAAGCTTAACCCTTTCCCTTTCAGCCACTTCAAAGACAGTGGAAGATGAATTGAAAAAAGAAATGTATGAGATCCACGAAGAGCTGAATATTTTTGCCAGATGCTATAGAGCTGCTTCCACATACTGGATTTCTAAATCAGTTTCCCAAATCTTTGCCTTAAACCTTCACTTTCATCCTAGAAACAAGTTTTCAATGTCAGTTACATTATGATAAATCTGAATTCCCATCTCTAGTGCCCAGCCTTCAAAACCTTGATTCTTCATAACAAACACTTGGAAAACAGAAGAATGACCTGCTAAAGTAGTATGTATGTCTCTGGCTTTTGTTGCTTGCATTTGTTAGATGAAAAAATGGGTTTTGGATCATAGGAACTAGATGCAAGGATACAAGGCTAAGTTTATTAATAGGGTTGGTGTGTATCATACAACAAGGTGAGCTCACATAAGCCATGATTCAGTGTAGAGCATGAAACTAGATAACCTTAAGCAATGGACTGATTTCAATTAGATCCTTTTCAGAGTTATACTAGTCCATTTAAGGAGTAGAAGCAATAGCATGTAACACCTGTGACATAGCTTTCACAAACTGAATAATTCATAATTAATATTATGCAGAATTTTAAGAAGTAGTACAGTGCACAGATACTCTCTAGTCTATTCTCTGTGCCTGACACACTGCTTACAGTGAAGCTTTGACTGGCCCGTATCCCACAAAAGTTTAAGCAAAACTGAAAAAGATTCAAAGAAACTGTGAATGCTAATTACCTACAGAATAAAATAGGTTGCTTAAGTAAGATTTGTTGGTTTTTATTAGTTAACTCATCAAAGTTGATATCTTAGGCTGGTGTGTGTGTATAAATGTGTGAGGTGTTATGAAAGTTTAATCTTAAACTCAGTGTGATTTCTTTTTTTCCTTTATCCAAATAATTTAACAGATATAAACCTTTATATGGAGGTAGAAATGTTGGTTCAAAAGGGCCCTGTTTCCACATCGCCCATCCTTATTCCTTCATAGGAATAGCTAAAAGGGATTAACGTCCCTGAGCATTGCAAAACCATGGTGAGGTGCCCTCTCCTGGCTCACCCTATGCTGGCCAAAGGCAATACTTACCCTCATCTGCTGATCGCTGCTGGAGGTTGCTGGCAGAGCTGTAAAGGCAGCAGAGGCATTGGCACCCACAGTCTTTCATCTACTTCAAGGCAAAAGTAGCCACTTTAGTGTAACCAGTTCAAACAGCCAGCTTGAACTCACCTAGCTGATTTTTTTTTGTTGTTGTCTGACATGCATTAGAAAGTGAACATCTGATCTCTTCTGCTGGCAGAAGAGCGGACGGGGAGGAATAGTTCTCAGCAGCACTGTCCTCAGTTGGATTGTGAAGAGTTTGTCTATCAATGGCCTAACTGTTTTTACGGGGTCTTTTGTGATATAATTAAAGCCCTACCTGTTGCGTGTGGACATTGCTGAACGCAGAGAAATAATCTGCATCAGTCATAGCCACAGCTGTAGGGAGAAAGGTATCTCTGCCATGCACAGCCATACTATTAAAAAAAAAAAAGTGAGAGCTCGCTTCCTCTCACTCTAAAGTTAACCATTCCTTCCCACCCCCTGCAACTAACTAGTTCAAGCTGTTTTTCAGTAGATCATCTGCAGAGTCCCTACATTAATTTCTTTCTCTTTTGTGGTTAGCTTTCAACTTTACAAATAGCATTGAGAAACAAACCATCATAGGAGCAGGACGACTCGGGAATTTTTCTGATGTCCTGGTATGTTCCAAGTCAGCTTAATACCAGATATGCAGAGAACAGAGGAGGCCACCAAACTATGTATTTTTGTAGTGAAGGAGGAGACAAGATTTCTCAAAACCTTTTCCCTTTTAAAGACAGCAGGAATGTGCAAGGAGCTTCTCTTTTTGGAGATTAGCAGCCCGCCATGGTCTGCTTACCTGTAGAGATGACCAGAATGAAAGGGGAATCTGGTAAAGATTTACTTAACACGAAGGACAGAGCAAGCTCCCTCTGTTTCACAATCCATCAGGATTTACCCAGCCATGCTTGCTTCCTTCTGTTTCAGGGAATAGTTGTATGTTGCACTGAGCTGTATTCTGAACTAAGTTCAAAGCAACTAAATTTTATGGGATTGATTATTTATAAAAGCTATTTTCTATTCCACAATTAAAATTCTGAATGTCATAAAGTTATTACTCTTTCATTTTGGAAAGATGACCTCTTTTTTTTTTTTTTTTTTTCCTCTGGTAGGAAACAAAAGCTTATGGTACAGAACGTATTTATTGGAATATCAACTCTTTAAATAACTCTTGTGTAGAGCACCTAAAATACACCAAAATACCAAGTCTGATCTGAGCCATGGAGGAAGTCTATGTAGAGCTACTTATTAATTTGGGATTTGTGTCAATGTTCAGTGTGCTGCTTCACTCCACAGTGTATCAATGCAGGAGCTGCACACTTGTAAGCGCAGAGTGACTGCACATTCTTAGTATTGCTGTGTTTGCAGCAGGACTGGGGTTGTATATTTGGGCTTGGGTTCATAGAGGAGCATTAACCTTTCTAGATATCTATTTCCACTGAAGTTATAGCAAAAGGTAGAATAAGTCACAGTATTATTAGTATGCTGGACTGGAGCGGAAAAAAAAAAAAAATCAGTATCAGTATACACCAGCCACTGGGATAACAGAAGTTGTGTTGTCGATGGTGATGCAGCAGCGTCCTGCTGAGAAGAGAAGTGGTGAAAATACTCTGCTTTTTGGGCTGGCTGCCTTCAGGTATTTTCTATCAGAACCCATTTTCAAAATGCTTCTTATCTATTTTTGAGAAACTAAGGGTTTATTCGTTCCTAATGCATGTGTCTAGAACTCAATCCAGTAGGCATATGACATACAAGCAGTGGAAGAAAGGTTGTACTCTGAACAAGTAAATTCTTTTTCCTCTTTTAAAAATATCTGCTGTAACTGAGACTTTTCAAAATCATTGTGGGATTGGATGTTTTGGTGTCCAGATGTATTTTTCTTTAAATGCTTATTTCTTCAGAAGATACATTCTTAGTACAGGCGTTATTTTTTTTTTTTTTTTATTTAGCTCAGAAAAATGAGACATTCTAAATAACTTCTCACTGTGTTCCGTTGCTCTTTTTGTTTTACATGCTGTGTGTAAACTTTGTGTAATATGGACTGATTGTACCTAAATAATCAATACCACCATTATTAGCTCCATTATCAGTTTCTTGTGGATGTCACAAGAGCAGAGTCCTGTATTACATTGTGGAGGAAGAAGAGGGCTTTACAGATCAGTTTATGGAGAGGGCAAAGGTGAGGAGGGAGGACCTTCCAGGCAGGTGGCTGTTTGTGTGTGACACTGATGATGGCTTAGTAGTGGAACTGAGGGTGCTGGGGCAGTATGGTAAGAAACAAGGATGAGTAAGTGGGAAGAGAAACTGGAAGCTCAGAACAAGGCACTTGAAGATGATATGATGAAACTGTGGGGGATGTTAGAAGAATTCAAAGCACAGAGTAAAATGACTGGGCCAAAAGGCAAGGAATGTTACCATCGTAATCTGTGTGGGGTGGAAAGGATCAAGAAGAGCCTGAAGGGAAAAGGTGGGCAGAAAGAAGGGTTATTGTGACATGCTGCCTGGAAATAGGTAATGAATATTTTATTCTCTGAAACCAATTACCTTAGAAGAGCCTAAAAGGATGGGAGCCACTTGAGTAAATATGGACACCTGCCTTATAGGTATTGATAAATTGGCTTCTTATCTAAATTACATGTATAGTAAATGGGAGGGAGAAATACTTCTAGAGCATGCTACGTGTTATCTTCAATTGGATTGAGTAACATTTCCAAGAGGTGTTTTTTTTCTTGGTCTCTAAAGCAGACCCACTCAGAGGTGGGTGGGCTACTTACATATATGTACACACTCCCATAAACATGTGTGTAAGTGTATACTATACACACTTATATGAGTATCTGAAGGGTGGTGAGATGAAGCCCTTAATCCTACTTCTGAAAAGAAGGCAGTATAATAGAATAATGTTTGCTCTCGCACCTTTGCACTCTGGCTGCATCTCAAAATGCTACTATGGGCAGAAAGTACTTGTGCCCTGTCTGTCAATAGCCCTTAGTGGTCTAAAACCCAAACAGTGAGTGTAGAGAGTAACATATTTTGGCCAAACAGCTGCTGTGTCATAAATAGATTTGGTTTCTGAGAGCAGGGTCTTTACAAAACTCTGTGACAGTTCTGCAGTTTTTAAAGTTTCTCTACATTCAGCAGGTTCTGTTACACACAAAGTTCCTGTAAATTGCTGGTCAATTTATGGTACCAGGTTGTTTTGTTTGGCAGTGCTTAAATGTAAGTTGAGTTCTTCTGAAAATAGTATAACAAAACAAAGGTTAACTAGAACTTTTAAGTAGATAGCTACTCAGACCCAAATTTCACTAGAAGCCTGTGGTGTACCTAAAATTTAGAAAGCAAGTGTATCCAGTTGATAAAACCGAAATCAGAGGAACACAATACTGTGGTGACTGTAATAATATGACTGCATTGTATTATAACTATAATAGTGACAGTATCTGAAAGTGTAACCTTTAATTACTCTGCCTGTTTCTCCAAACTCTCTAAGAAGAAAAAATAACACCTATTTCACACATGTTGTGAAAATTAAATTTCCCAAATGACAAGCATAGGAATGTCTCTACAATGTCAAAGCAAATTCCCTTCTAACCTAATATTTTGTCTCCAACGGTGACCAATAGCAGATGCATAAGGGAGAAAAGATAAAATGTGGCAAGCAGAGAGTGACACTATGGATTATAATTTCCTCCTTTCAGCAGTCTGCAGATTAGAAATTTCCTCAGTCTGAGGTTGCATTCAAAGCGTCTTACAATAGCCTAGAATGATTCTTTCTTATTAATGCATTTATTTGCTTTAAGATTGTTTCTTTACTCTGGCATCCAGGCCTTCCTATTCAGTTAGGTGTTATGTACAGTGCATTCCAGTTGATTGAGGATTCTAACACCCATTTTCAAAACTGACAGAAGAAACCAGATCTTTTAAGAATCGCTCACTATTGTTGATAATGGGAGTTGGGTTCTGAAGTGATTTTGGAAACATGTTGCCAGAATCTATGCAGGGTTTTGGAAGTCACGGTAGTGAAACAATTTGAACATGAACTTTTCCAAATTAAGAGGGGGGAAAAAAAAGACAAAAGGAATGAAATATTTTTAACTTAGGATTTAAGTTTTTGACATGTGACACTAGAGAGCTGATGATAGGCAAGTTACTTCTCACCTTGATGCAGGAAGTGTCTGAAAGTGCCACCTTGCAGAGCTTTCATATCATAATCTGCAACAAATCTTTGACCTGGAAGAAGGAGTCCTGCTGTCTCCAGGAGAATGGGGGTTTGGGGGCAGACATAATCTAATGAACAAGATAACATAGCTTGCTGGTTTGTGCTGTCAGAACCTCCTGATTCCAAAGGGAAAAGTGCAGACAACACATTAGTAGCACGTGTGTCTTACGTGTGCTGAGTTACTACTAACTGCTAGTATGGACAGTATCCCAACTGATGATTGAACTCTGACTTATCTGTCTTACATAGAAGCCAGAGTGTGGGTTTTTTTTGCTGCAGAGGGCAACCAACAGACTACCTTAGTGAGTATAACAGATAGCAGTCTCTCTAGCAACTTGTCCTGAGCATACTTTTCTGGTGTTTGGTTTTTATTCCGATGATCATTGCCACTGGGAGCAGATACTTGTGAAATGCTTACGTGTTGGAGTACTCTAGTACCCCCCTTAGGTGAGGTGTAAGCAAATGGAAACCTGTATCCTTCATGGCTGGTGCACAAGAGCATAGTTCTGTAAAAGACTTATTTATCAGCCAAAAATCTGGCCTGCTATACTGCTGCCTCTATCATAGGCAGAAATGTTAGTTTCTTTAACTTTCGTAGGTGGTTCTTGTCTAAGAATTCTTGTCTAAGGGGGGCAGGATCCCTGCTGTTCCCTTTTTTGTACTGACTTCTCTCTTAGCACTTGCTAAAAGTAGCACTGAAATAAGTCCAGGTCTCTCAACTTCTCCTGAGGTGCGATGTGGAGAAAGGTGAAAATGTCTACCACAAATACATAATTTTCTTTTCACTTCATTGTTCTCTCTCCATCTGACTTGGCAGGTGTGCTGAGCAGGAATGGTCCGCGGATCGATTCTGAGGCAATCAATGACACGGCAGCTGGCCAGAGCTGAACACCAGTGTGTTGATCACCTTCAAATCAATTCACACACTGCTCTTGTTCAGGTTACCTACCATTTCTGAAGAAGGGAGGGACAGGGAAATGAGAAGAAAATTGCACAAAAAGTATTTTGGGACCTTTCTAAATAGGTCACTTACTTGTAACCCTTCCTGTCTCGTATGTGCGTTTATACTAGATGTAAGTATGCAATAAGGTTATGATGCAATGCCTTGTTTGATGACTTAAGACACTGCTCAAAAGAAGCAGAGCAGGGCACCAGGGAATGACTGGCAAATTGTATGGAAGAGACAGACTGGTCCTGCGTATCTTCACTGTTTTCTACCTTGCACATTAGGTATTTAAACTAGTCAAGCATTGCTGTTTGGATGTGTGCAAGCTTAAATAATCAAGCAGGGCACTGTGCCACAGGGAACTGTGGCTCCTAATTTCTGAACACTCCTCAAGGTGAACAGTTTTTGTTTTGCTTTAATAAGCCAGAAGTTGTGCATGTCGAAAGTGCCTTTTGTACAAAGATCTCAATTTACTTGGCAAACTTCCATGCATTAAGTCTCCCTGCTTTGCTGTCAAGGAGTGAGGTATTGTTATCTCCATTAAGAGCAAGTGAGCCAGGAATAAATGCCTAGTCTCTTAGTCTTGCTACTGCTTCCTTTTTTCTTTTTCTTTTTTTTTTTTTTTTCTTGTCCTTTCTTCAGCTGGATAGTAGCCCTTAATTTAGAGTGTAGATTTTTGGGGCCAGAGATGGTTCTGGCCTCAACAGAACAGGGAAGGCACCTCACCCCCATGCCAAAATGGGGACCTGTCCCTTTTTCTTCCCCTGCAAGTGGCTGGCTGTGACCCAATTCAGTGCTATCCTTAAGGATTCTCTTGTCTATGCCACAGTTGCTATAGTCCCTAGGGAAGCAGTCAGCAAATAATAAGCAGTCAGCAAATAAGACCACCCACCAGCCCTTTTCCATGCTTGTCACTGACAAAACTGTGCCTTTTGCCAGGGTCTCTTATATGGGAGCATGGATACCTATGGTCAGAGGATAATCTAGCAGGGAACCCTCTTCTAGGTAAAAGTAGCAATGAATTGGATCCTATGGCTTCATACATGATACACGTCCATTTTGGGGGAGTGGGGTGGGGAGAGTAAGTGGAGTTGGCTGAGTGAATTGCTAAAAGCAATGCTGAAAGGCAACGGCAGATCTGCGAAAGGACTTGAATATCATACACTTCAGCTCATACTTCTTACAATAACAACACTAGTGCTGGGTGATTAAATATACTTGGAGACTGTCACTATGCAGAGCTCTCTGTGTGCCTTCTTACAGTTTAGGGTAACATGATTCTTCCATGGCATGGGAGCTGCAGCTTTCTTAGAGCAGAAGGTAGTAACAGCATGCTCAGAATAGGTACAGCCATGTCAATAAGGAAGAACTAGTATTTGTTTATTTTGTTTGTTACCCATTAATTTTAAGGAGTGCTGATGTGCTTGTCTATTTTTCAGTAGTCTGATTGCAGCCGATCCTAACAGGAAGTAAATATTGGCCACTGCCTTGGGAACACATTGGGTCGCAAGCAATTTGTGGCACAAGTTGTCTTTTTGTTTGGCACCTGATGTGATGGGGCCTTATTTCTAGCTGGGGATCAAGAGTTCAAAGGCTGTTTATCACATGTCCTCTCCTGCTCTGAGATAAAGCTGGCAGGTGGAGCCAGGCAGGTGACCATATGGCAGTGCCCGATAGTGAGCTGTTGCCAATTGCAAAGTATCTGCTGAGTGCAACGAGGGAGATCCAGGAAGAATTAAGTGTGTGCAACAGCATTAGCACAGTATTTCTTCCTGTTCTCCTAGAGAATGTCATGTTCTGTTGCTTTATGTAAATTCTGAGAGGATATGAGATAATCTACTATTTGTAATCCAGAGTTATGGTGGGGTTTTGATTGTGGGTTTTGTTTGCTTTTTTAAAATTACATTTGGTCGTCTTCTATACGCCCTTAAAGTTTTAAAAACTGTACATGGGGTATGTATTTAAGGCAGGCATTGCTTTGGATTGATAGGCTGCACTAGAAGCAGGCCATCTTCACAAATACTGCATGGGTGGTTTCAAAGTTTGTGACTTGCGAAGATTTTCAAGAGTCCAAATGCTGTAGCTGCACAATGTGTAGGAGTGATGCCTGGACTGTGGTGAAGTTAAGGAGATGGAGCAAGCTAATGGAGTGCTTTACTTATCTGGTATTTGTGATGGTGATTTTTATCTGTAACAGGCATCTCTGAATCCCAGATGGATGGATCTGGTGTACACAGCATGGGTACTAGCCGGCCATGCTAAGGATTAGTGATGGGCTGTTGAGCTTTGAGCCATCTAGAACTATTTTGTGCGTTGGCTTTCATGAGAGAATCCTGTCTATCATGATTACATCTCAGAGCAGGGCTGGCTGGCAGCATCTGAAGAGGGCTACCATAGCGATGCTTTGAATTATGTGGCAAATCTAGCATTCACTATAGGTATGGAAAGTATACAATAGCCATGTTTATGGCTTACAGAGCCTCCCAGCCCTTGTCCTCTCATATAAAGCCCCTTTAGTCATGTAAATAGCCCCTTTGGAGCTGGAGTTGCAAAGCGGTTTGAAATAGATGATTGTCTTACAGAGGCTGAGACTCTAGAGATGCTGATCACCATGGAAAAAAGGTGGCACGACTAAAGGTTCTCACAATTACCTAGTTAATGGTACTATTGTTTAATGTGCCAATGTACTTCACATGTGGCTTTGTCTGTGTGATAGGGAAACAAAGATGGACATCCTTAACATCTTGAGAAAAGTTCTTGAGGACTCCTGTGTTATGAGATTTGCCCACATCTGGCTTTCATCCAGATAATTCAGGCTTTAGGGCATGTCTCCATGTTGAAGTTTAACCTGAACCATTATCACTCTGAGTTGCCCACCTCTGGTCTTTCAGAAAAGCCTGTGGGGCTTTACTGAACAAGCCTAGTGTTGTCTGGACTTGGCCCAACAAGAGCAAGCAGAAATCATCTTGTCTTCTGTCCCTCTCTGACTCTCATGGGCTTGAGCTGCTGTCCTGGGGCCTGAACACTGGAACTGAGGAACAGCTCACCCAGCACTGGTTCTATTAGCCGTAACCCCAGCAGCTGGAAACTGGTATGGGATACCCATCAGAACTGAGGGACTCCGGTAGATGTTTAATCTAAGTGATGGAGGTGTTGTCATGGGGACAAAAAAGCACTGTCATTTAGGCAAAATGGGCACAGTGCTTTTCTAGTAGAGATACTGATGGTTTCTTATCCTATATTGCTTTTGTGCAATGTAACTCTTTAGAATAATCTTCTAAGATAGCTGAAGTCTCTCTTGAACCTGAGCTTTACAGTTATGGCTTTTGTTGGGCTCAGAAGGTCTGTGGTGTATTTTCCATCTCTAGGGTGTGGGGATGGAAGATAATGAGACCTACTGATTGCTGCCTTCTGATTACACCCTTGAAAACGTTCCCATGTTTGGCTGTTGCTCAGAAGCTAAAACACAGATTTGGACTATTTTCTTGTCTTGGAGAATGAAATATATTCCTTCCCTCTTTAATGTGGTTCCTCTGCTGTCCCACTAACACACTTGGCTCTGACCCAGAAACGTGGCTGTATTCTTTTGTACCTTCTCTGTGGCCCGATGGAGCCTCTCCTGCAGACCTTCAGTGAACTACTGAGGAAGGCAGGCAGGGAAGAAAGGAAAGAAGGCATGGGGGGAAAGAAGCCTGACGAACTTATAGTGTTCAAGTTCTGACTTTGGCCTCTACTTTCTCCAGCTGAGAGCTGGTCCTTGAACCCTCATAGGGGACCTCTGTAGCTCCTGGATTGTCTCATTATTCCG
>JAOQGH010000023.1:2799078-2864313 GCA_025769975.1 Gallinago jamesoni
AATTTTTCCGCCCCCCCCCCCCCCCCTCAGGGCCTCTTGGCTTGAATTGCCAGGTTTGGTTGTTCTCACTCAATCTGAGCACTGACACAGAATTAAAATGCAATGCCACCTGACCGGGATGACTGATAATGGCTGGGGAAAATTGTATATTAATGGCCACAATCAGACTTAAGAGATGCAAGGAAATAAAACTTAACCTGCTACAATCCCAATTATTTCTCGGTGTGGGGAGGGTACACTGATAACTTTTAATAGTCTTGCACAACAAATGCAGTGTCTCGTACAGGCTGAAATGTGAGGACTGCCAGGATAAATGCCGATGGCCTAGGAAGTGCATTGCATGAATTCTGGGCAGGCCCCCTTGATGACTGTTTCCAGGATGATCTTTCCTTGCCGGTGGATTCTTGGTGAGGTGTGTCCACAAGTGCTGTGTTGGGGATGGAGGGCTGGCTTTGGGCAATGTGTCCGTGTGTGCTGTGTTGGGAATGGAGGGCTGGCTTTGGGCACCTCTTCCCTGCAGAACTGAGCTTTGAACCACAGCAAGGTTGTGGCTCCAGGCCTGAGACACCAGTTTGATCTACTACCATCTGCTTCAGGAGGGGTCGTGAATCTGAACCCAGGGTGGGAAATGTCCCAGAGCTACCTGTGAGCCCACCACGAGATACACCCCAATTCTGCAGAGTTCCCCTGGGAAAGGAGCAGGTGCACGGGAGGGGGATGAAAGAGCTTGTAGCTGAGCGGTGCCCGCACAGCCTCCCAGTTCTGTTAAAGGCGGCGGTGGAAGAGTGTTCTTCGTTCAGTTCCAGAGGACTTTACCTTGTCCCTCCGCACCGGCCGAGGCTGCCTCCCGGCTTCCCGCGGGTCCGGGGCCGGCGGTGCCATACTCCAGCCGCACGGGGGCGCCGCCGTCCCGCGGACGCGGCGGCTCCGCTGGGACAAAAGGCGGCGGGTCCGGCGGCACCGCCCCGGGCTGGGGCCCGGCGGGGGCCGGGCGGGAAGGGCCGGGGAGGAGGGCGGGGAGCGTCACTGGCCGTGGCGGAGGCTGCCCGGTGACTCACGGCCAGCGTTTGCAGCTCGCCGGTTACGTTATTGAACCTTCGCGCCGGAGGAAAACCCCGAGAGGGACGGAATTTTTTCAAGAGCAAATGAGCGTGATGCTTTCGGGCAGGATCCCAGCGGTTGCTTTGCCAGGCCGGAGTGGGCCGGGAAATCACTTGTACTTTCATTCCCCTCTTTGATCCCAGCCGGTATGTAAAGGCATTGCAATTACACTTAGGCAGCACCTTTTACCCCAAAGCATCCAAATTCAAATACAAACCAGAAGATCAGCTTCTTCCTTTTTCTTCCTTTTTATTTTTTTCTTCTTTTTTTTTTCTTTTAAGCTCCTTCAAAAAGTTACCGAGTGGGCGCTCTGACTCTTGTTTTTTCCTTTGCGATCTCCCTTTTGTTGGTTGTACGGGCTGAAGTCCCCTGGGTGGCAGCCCGAGCTACTCATTCATCATCATAACAACCGTTTAGTGTAAAATTAACAACAACTTAACTACTACACCAATAAACATGGTCCTGCATTACCACAGATTGATGAGGATTACTTAGTTACAATCAGCTGGGACACAGACAGGAGAGGAGAAAGGCTGCCAAATCAATAGCTTTCCAAAGTTTAAAACTTAACCTCCTCCCTTTAGTGGTGCTGATGCTCGGGGGCGTGTTGTGGCTGAGTAGGGAGGAGGAAAAAGGAGGGAGGGGAATTTCCTCCCCCTCACCCCGAAAGTTGGCCCTTAGTATTAGCTTTGTGGGACGAAGAGGACAAAGTCTATTTCTTAGCGTGCGTATCTGTTCCACATCTGATTTCTTCAGCTTGTATCTTGAAAAAAGGTCCGATTGGTTGATTACCTAAATATATTTTGCCTTTAATTCCTTCAGTGTTTAAATTCGCAGTTTAACCTTCTAAAATGCAACAGACCCGTAAACGAGCCGACAATCGATCCCAAAACAACAATGCATGAGAAAGAGAGAGATTCTCGGGCAAATCGGTCCGGACTCTGACTAATAAGATTTGTTGAGTGTCTGGTTCTCGTTTCCCATGTAAACTCAGAAACGCTCATCACGAGAAACAAAGGACAAGGGGGAAACAGTTAAGTACATCTAGAGCTGCATCCAAACAAAAGAAGAAAAAGCCTAAACAAACCCAAGGTTTTCTGTTTCTCCCCGAGCCAAGTAATCCCTTTGATTACATCTAATACCTGCCAAAACCCAGATGGTATGCCCACCCATCTCACAGTGTGATAATGCCACATTGTGAAATCTACCCATTAATATTAATTGTCAGCTAGAGAATCTGTCTGAACTACTAAAGCTTGAGGTTGCCTTGAGAAAGCAGGGCATGATTTAGCAGGGATTTTAAGATAATTCTTATTCTTTCGTTTTCTACCTAACATACATAGAATGTTAAACAACAGCCCTAAAATGCGATTCCAATTTATGCCTCTTACAAATCTGGTCTTAAACCACTGTGTATTTGGGGTCTCCACCTCCTGACCAAAATATTAGCTTAAATTGCTGGGGGTGTGCAGGCTCCACATAGGTCCACCGCACTGCACTGACTGAATACTTACTCCCTGATCAAAAAAGATGTGCCTTACCATGCATATGTGACTTTTCTTCTTTCTTTCCGTCGCTTCCCAAATACCCTCTCAATAATGGACTCGGTAATCCTTGAGAATTACTAGAGAACTCTTTTGGAAACTTTTTTTTTTTTTTCCAATTTATTATACTCATTGTAAACTCAGTGGTTGAAGATAGTGGGGAAGGAGAGGGAAAAAGATTAGAAAAAAAAAGTGATAGTGGAGCAATGGATCTGCTCTTTTCAAATTTTGAGGAACTACAGCTGAGGTTGAGACGAAATGGTCCCCATATCCTCTGAAAAGAGAGAAAGAGAAAGAAGCGTACGTGAGAAGAGGTAGAATGAATATTTATCAGCATATATCATATGGCTGGCTCATTTCAAGCCCTGTTTTCAGAATAATAGTAGTCATTATTTATTATAACACCTGGCTGTTGTCATTCATCTCTAGGCCTAAAACCCTCTCAGTTTTAGACTGCAGCTCTGCCGATGTGCAAAAAAGTAACCATAGGACCCTGCTGTGGTTAAGACACTATGTCACAGAGGCAGGGGCTGGGCTCAGACAGCACTGAACTGTCCAGGAAAGCAGTGGTAAATTCTGGTGTATGCTTGTCACGGTTTCAGCCGGGATGGAGTTCTCAAAATGGCAGCAGTTCATGGCCTGTCACTAGATATCACCAATTTTACCTGCATGAGGGATGAGAAGTAGATGTTGGACCTAAAGACATAAATGTTTGTGTTTCAACCCCTAGTCAAGCGGCTTTGTTACCATCGTGTGACAGGTAAAACTAACCTGTCTCACAACGGTCTAACAAAGCATAGATGCTATATGTACTAGTAGCTCGATGTAGGCTGGCACTTCTAGGATAGAGTAAAAAACTTATGCAAACAAGACTGTGGCAAATCTACTGGGGCCTGGAAATTCAGGTTCCAAAGTCTGCTATTCTGTTCTTCCCTCATTCCTTTGCATCTGGCTATTCTGCAGCAATTTAGGTAATAAGGCTCTTTGAAATGGGGACACTCAGACATATAAATGTATGAATATGTAAATCAGATTTGTATTATCAGACCTTCATATCAGTATAGGTGTGCATGAGGATGTGTTTCTTTCTCTCTCTTTCTTTGTCATTTTTCTTCCCACCAAAAGCCTTTGTGGCTCGCTTGTCTCCTTGGAGCACGACCCGGGTCTCTCAGGACCCTACCAAAAGAGGGTTTTGGTTATTTTTTGACAGTAATGGCTTTTTGGAAAGATACAAACTGCGCTTTCCTAACATCACTGAGAAAACACGTTGGCATGGGCTTCATAGAGTGCCTGAAAGTCTTCATTGCTTTCCCAAGAAGCTGCTACCACCAGCTCTTGGGTCACAAACAGCCAGCCTGGGCCTGCTCTGTGTTACTTTTGCATCCTCCCTCTGGTATCAGCTGAGGGACACTAGGAAGAAAGAGATGCAAAATAAAAAGTGGAACAAAGCACCCCTTTCCTGCCACTGCTGAAGCTGGTGGCAAGAGTCCTGCTGACTTCAGCAACGCTAATGTTGTTAAGAATAGGTCTACACTAAACTCACTGTTGTGTCTGTAGCTCGTGTAAACTTATCTTGACTTAAAACGTGTGTGCACATGTACGGTGAGGGGAAATGTACAGTTTTTGGCAATTGAAAGTTTAATCAAAAGGCCATTTTTCCTGTCTGTTATTTTTGGGCCCAGCCTCCCAAGGGTCAGCCTGATGACATTTCATGCTGCTTCTAATCAATTTTATACCAGGAAGCAGTGTGAGAGCTGACTACCAGAGAGCTGGAGTGGCGTGGAGCTCAGCACTGGGAACAGAGCTGGAAAAATATGTTGGGGATTTTGGGGCATAAACAAATGTTTCCTAATCTGGACTGCAACTCTGTTAGGCATGTACTGACAAGCAAATGTCGATTGGAGCTGAAAACCAGCAGGTTCTACTACAGTGTAACCTGTAAATCCACATCTTGACAGGCATGTTGTGGTACGCAGAGCTATAGTCTTCGGGAAATATGGTAACACAGAAATCAGATCATGGAATCAAATAGTGTGATTATCACTGCTTTTTCTTCCTTTGGCTATACAAAGCAATAGGCAGTAGTTTGTACTCATTATTTCCTATGTGATTGTTTAGATCAGATGATTTTTTTTTGGAGCTTGCAGCCCCAGAGGACTAAATGATTTTGAAGACAGACCTTTTTTACCCTGGCCTGTTTCTCCCCAATATCCTTTCCATCCTGTGACTGTCTCTTCTGTGGCTGGGCAAACACAGGTATGTATGTGCTCACTCCTGAGTGCTCTGTTCCGCAGAAACACATGGGAACCACATATAAGAAGAGGAAGAACTAAGAGGAGTGGAGTCAGAGCTGGACCGAGATTTAGCAGCAGGGCTGGGAAGACTGAATTTTGCTGCCTCAGCCATGAGATTTTGGGACCAGGCTTGATGATCTTGGAGCTGTTGGAGGTTGGACAGTGGGGAATGACTGCTGCTGTCAGAAGGGAGCTGCTCTTCCAACCTGAGCTGCAGCAGCCACCCCAAGCGCTCATTTTGTGGCAGCAACAGAAGCAGTAACCCTGGCTCCAGGGGGCTTGACAGACCCTGACTGGTTGCTGTTGTGGTCAGCTGCTTGTCCTGTCCCTTGAAATACAGGAAACTGTATTTATCTGGAAGATCCTTAATATATCAAGAAGAATCTGAAGGAAATACGGTGGAGCTTGGTACTCACTCTCTGCAGTGTGCTTTTGGCATGTGTGAAGTTTCTGTTTATGGGCATTTCTAGCACGGTTGCAGTCATAACATGCAAACAGCCCAGCTCCATGTGCTGCACTGATCTCTGCCTTTCAGGTAGATTTATCCCTACATGATTCTCAGTAGAACCCATAGGCTCAAGATGCCCTGTTAAAATAGCAACATATAGCTTCCATTGTAGGTAGTAGTGACTCTTCCTACATGCAGAGCTGGTGCTTTTGACCAACAGTTCTTATTTTCTGAGGAGAGGTTTCCCTCAGCACAGGCAAAACTATTAGGAATGCTCACTGCCTGTATTGGCAGTGAAAGATCTGCAGGACGCTGAGTGGCTCACTGTATCCCAGGGTTCATTTCTGGACTAAGGAGTGAGCTTACTCCTCTGGAGTGAGGAGTGGGCAGTTTGGGATGGAGCTCATCATGCTGCATCTATTTTTAAAATGAACTATTTAATGTGGCAGGGAAGAGGTAAAAGACTAATTTTTGTTTTAGCGCATAAATGCTGCTCTTAATAGTAAATCTGAAGAGTGTTATCATTTTATCCCACCCTGAATGGCAGCTTTTTAGTGATCAAATAGCAGAGTTCTGATGGTTTGAGCTTGGATTTTTCTCAATTTAAGGATCTGCCCGCTCCTCTTGCAGAGCAAAGCTGGGAGAAAGCATCATGTTCCAGCATTTCAGGCTGCTTTAGTGCCAAATATTAGACCAAACTTAACCTTCATCAGCAGTTGAATCTAATGGTGTGGTTCTGTAGCTGATTTAAATCAGTACTGCACTGGTTTGCTCTCCTCTTCGCCCTGCAGCTGTGTGCTCTTGTTTGCTGCTTCTGGTGCTCACCTCTCCCTTCACTTGTTTGATACAGTTTACTGCTGCTGAAACCAGCAGAAAACCATCTTGGCAAAAGTTAGCAAATTTTTTTTTCTTCTTGGCTTCAAGAGCTGAATGAGGTCAGCAAGGTGGCGGTGCCAAGCCTGGGCTGGAAGCATCTCTTGTGTGGACAGGTGTGATTCCACAAGATGGGTGAGCCACCCTAATAACTCACCACTGCTGGGAAAAGCGTTCCCAGAAGTGGTGTGGTGCCACCCCTGGAGATGGTGGACTTGGCCAGCCTGTGGAGTCACAGCTTTCCATATGAAGATTCCCAAAGGATTCTCTGTCACGATCCCCGATGATTTGCCCAAGATTACAAAGACAGATGGTGCTAGAGCCAAAATCCCAAACTAACTACAGAGGAACAGAACCTCATTCCTTTCTGTAGTTTAAATGAAAAATTTATTTTGATTAACAAATCGATTCCAAAAAGGAACCTCATGCACACACCTTAGAATAGAGGTACTTGGAAAGCGACCTGGACTAAAGTCTTTTTTTCCAAGCACCTTTTGTTCAGGTTAAAGTGCAACAGTAAACCACAAAACACAGACTTTTAGCCCATGGGAAGGGATGCAGTTCTCCTGAACTTCCACTGGGCTCCTCTGCTGTTACAGGCAACAGAAGTGCCAATTAAACGCTTCCTAGTCTTAACGGAGCTAGTTTCCAGTTGAGATCCCAGCTTGTAGGCTCGGTATTGTTTCTGTCCAGAGGTCTGTATTACCCAAACTGACAGGTGTCACAGGGGTTACTCTGTTCTTAGTACTGTTTTGGATTTAAAAAAATCCTGAAATATTAAAAATATCTGAGAAGAAAAAGTGTTTCTTATATATTGGAAATCCTGTTACGTGGCACCGTTCTGTTTTCCAGGCTGTCCAGATGATAGGTTATGGATGATACTGAAGCTCAGAATTATACAATGACTATTGTGTTAGGCTTATACAATGAATACAGTGCCCTCTGGTTGAAGCAGGTTTCTTTTCCTCTTCATCTTTATTTCACGCCTAAGTGAAGTAAGACCTTAGGTTTATATATTCACTCTATATAAATATTTATCTATTTTTTTAAGTGTTCATGAAAAATGTGACAAGATGTCCAGCAAGGTCACAAATGAAAGCATAAATAGCTGCAATTTACCATCAGTAGTTAGCAAACAAGATACCCTCAAGGTAAGGAGGCTGATAAAAAGAGGGCAGAGATGTATTAAAGATGCATTATTTGGGGGTCTATGGATATAATTTAGACTTCACAACAAGGTCAGACTGATTTAATTCTCTCTGCAAAGGTCAGTCTGAGGCCTGGCTGTACTAACCTCTGTGCTCTCCATCTGTCTGCACTCCAAGCCAGACACTTTCAATAGGTGATTGTGTGTTCATGACTGGATACAAACACATTGAAATTACCTCCAGGTCTGGGCCTCTGAAAATGTTTACTTGGAGCCACTGCTGACCCTGGAGTAGCTGATACCTATGGAACTTTATACTTGGCTGCTGCTTTGAAGTGTTGTGAAGAACATCTGATATTTGCGATTTCCTAATGTTGCAAGTGCTGATGAGTATTCAGCTTTATAAATGCGTCACTGTAGTGTCATAAACTTTTTATGCAGGTTTACTCTATGACCCTTGAAACTTTTTTTTTCAGCACTGGTAAAAGTATAATGAAGTAAAGGGGGGGGGGAACCCAAACCTTGCAATATTCACTTTCTCCAAAATGAGAAAAAATGAAGAAACCAGTGTTTGTGGACATCTTTATTTGATAGTCCCAGTCTTTTAAAAATCTTCCTCCATAAGCAGGGAATTCTTTAAAAATAATTGACAGGACAAAATAAATATGCAGTGTGCTGGTATGTTAGTCATTTTCTTGCTGCTTTTTTCACTTCATGCTAAACATTTCTGAATTCTCTTTTCATTTTAAGTAGGAAAAGGGTTTATTAATCTGAATGCAGCAACTAGAGAAAATGAGGCTATTGAATGCTTTGAGCTTTCAATAAATATTGAGCTCACTGAAATAGCCACACACAGTAAATGGCACTTGCTTTAATGAAAGAAGACCTGCAAGTTTAGTGGAAGATACACTTAATTTTAAAAAGAGTAAAAGGCCTAATTTTTACCTTCATGATTTGGACTAAAAGGAGGCTATGAATTGATATTGCTTTCAGTTTAGGTAGGGGGTATAAAAGTAAAATTATATAAAATGGCATGAAATAATTGAATGTATTATGCTAAACCCCAAAACAAACAGAAAAGGCTCCACGCAGTGCTCTTTCTTTCTGAGGTACTGTAAGTCTTACTTAGGTACAATGGTAATATGCACCTGGTTTCAGTAATTATTTTACATTCATAGAGTAAACAGATAGTTTTAAAAGTAAAAAAAGGGTGATCCATTCTTGAACCAACAAAATCCTAATCAAGGATGCAACTCTATGTCCACAGAATATCTCATCCTCTGTTCTCAAGCCTGCCTAGTGTAAAGCCACCTAAAAAGAGAGAACTGTGAGAACAATAATACAGATCATAACAAAGTAATTTTAAGTCAGACTTTCAGATTTCTACCTGTATTCCTCAGATTAAATGACACCTCTGGTAAACAAATTCTGATCTTAGAGACTTTTTTTTTTCCCCCCAGGTATATTACGAAATCAGCTATTGCTCTTGTGCATGATGTGTGCTGATGAATCAGAGATAATATTTGGCTTGTAAGGCTGTTTCAGTGGCCCAGCTTTCTGAAATTAGATGAAGGCAGGGAGAGAATATGTGCAGAGATCACAAAAATATTTAGGAAAGTGGTACAGTATGGAACCCTATTTTTTTTTGAGTGCTTGATGCCTGACACAGATGCCCATGTGCACAAGTGTGGCTGCGCACACACCCACGTACACACTTCCGTTTACTTTCTCAGAGGCTGCACTGGTGGCCAGCTCACCTTTTCACTAGGTTCAAGGGTTGCTGGAACACTACCTCTTTTGAAAAGTGTACTGTTGGGCTTGGATTAGCCACGTGGAAACAAGACAAGGAGTCATCCCTCTGTGAGGGAACACACCGCCTTTGTGGGGTCCTGTCTCCCACTGGCTGAAGGAGCTGGTATGTGAACTTGGGCTCTTCTCACTGACTAGGTATTTTTAGAGCAATTATTATTTATGGTATTGTTGTCTAGCTACAGGAATATTAAGGTATTCATTACAACAAGTGTTTGCTTGCTTTAAAATACTTTGCAGGTGACCTTTTATTGCTCAGGAATGGTGCCAGATGGACAGTCCTAAGGAACAAAGTCCTCACGCTATCTGCAGAACTGGTATGGCACAAGCAGTGCCACATTAAATTTTCTTCCTCTATCTCCCTCTGCTACCAGCCTCATCTCAGGAAGGACAAGCTCAGGAGGAAGAGGGCACCCCAGGGTCTGTGCCTCTTCAGAGAAATGAATATTAAATCTGCCTGTCAAGGTGACAGATTTGGAGACATATTTGGTGCACGTCCCTGGGGCTTTTCCCAGAGGCTACTTGAGATCGGGCTCTTGGCAACTTTTTAAAGCATCCTTCCTAGAAGAGGAGACAATCTCTGGAGCAGTTTTTGTCTATTGCATGAATCCACACCAGACAGGCTTTACAAATGTTTCTGATTCCAGCACTTAGAGCTTTAATATGCCTTTTTGAATCAGTTCTATCCCTTCAGTTAGGGGAGGGTCACGCTTTCCAGCAGAGACTGAGCACTGGCGAGGAGCTAGTAATGTCCATCCTTGTGCCAATACTGTAAGCAGAACAAACTAACCTGTTGTGCGTGGTTCCTTAATGACAGTCCTTGTGCTTTGTTTGCTTCTCACTTAGAGTGGCATACTGCTTATCAGATGTCTGTTGTGGACTGCTTTGTAACACAGAGGCACTGTCCTACATGCTTTCCATCCCAAAATCTGTCTGGCTTCTTGCTTTCCTGAAAAAGCAAGCTCAGGACAGGCTGAAAATGCCACCAGCCCTGTCAGCTCTTGGGAGATGCACTCATCTATCTGACTGACACACAGTTTTCTAGAAAGCCTTAGTAGGGTCTAGGCTTTAAGCTAGGAATGGCTTAAGTTTAGAATGGAAACACTGACAAACTCTTAATATTACAATATTGGTAATATCTACTATAGTGTGATGCTCTGCTGTGGCAAATTCTTAATTGGGGAAGGACCACTTGAAGTACAGTGCTGCTTCTTGTTCTTTGCTTGTGTTCCACACACTTGAAAAGGAAAATGGAACTGGGGGATTCTCATAAGAATATAGTTTTTTTTTCTTGGTGCAGCAGGGTATTCTGAGTTGGCCTCACACTACACTCTTAGGCTGTAGGAGTTTAAGGGTTCAGTCTAACCTCATCTCAAAGAGCATGTTTTGCCCGTTGAAACAGAAAAATCTTATGTCTTGATCGTGCAGTCATAGCATTTTTCATGTGTGAGACATGACATGCTCTGTCAAGCCACTGTATTCAAACTTCCCCTAATGTATTTCATTTTTATTAGCGACAAAGGACAGGTGATTTGAATCTTAATACTACAGCGTGATCTGTATGTGAGGTGTAGAACACCTAGGCGTGCAGTATGATACAGCTATTGCAATGAGCTCACATGCTTTGCATGTAAATCTTGAGGTGATTTGCTGTACCCAGCCATGCCAGGGGCATTGGTGGAAATTAAAATGTGAGGGGTATGGGCCACTTTAATGCCATCATATCTCCCTTTCCTATTGTTAAGTTTTAGATTCTCCCCTTACTGTGTATTTATACTCCTGCTAATTTCCAAGGGAGCAGAAAACCTGCTCCTTGTACTGTTAATTATTTTTAAGCAGTGCTTTTGAGAAGTCAGTCTTTCGGGGAGGAGAAAGCATCAGGCATTAGTAAGATGAAGACAATTTCTGCATTGCAGAATTGCTAACACGTGTCTGTCCTGTGGGATGGAACTGTAACAATTCACAGTTCTCCTGTCCTCGTGCTTCTTATGAAACTCACTCCAAGTCAAGATCTTCCAGTTCATGTCTTCCACGTGCCTGAACTTGACTATTTGGTTTAAATGGCTCCCTGCACTCCAGAAATGCTCTCCCTTCTGATCTGTAGCTGGTAGGAGCAGAGTGTTTGGTTCAGGTTAGCTGAGCTGCTGCTAGACAAGAAATGGAATAAACAGGTTAAAAAAAAAAAAGTCTGAGTTCACAGGTGCATAAAAGGTGCATAAAGCTGAAGGACAGCAAAGAAACAACTCTAGTGAAGTAGGAAAAAAGATAAAAATGCTATTTTGTTCTTTGCATTGCAGTGTTTGTGCGGTGAGACGAGTCTTGGGGAGCAGCAGCTGCCAGTACGGATGGTTTCCTTAAGTGCTCGCAGGGAGTCCTTCTCCTGGCGTAGACCAGGGCAGGCACTGCCCTGCTGTGAGGCCTTTCTCCAGGATGAGCAGAGAGCTGATTTCAGAGTGTGGCCTCCACAGCACTTAGGGAGGTCACCGAGTTTGCAGGCACTGAAGGAATGTGCTTTTGGCATTGGCAAAGCTTGATACCAGAGGAAACAGTCCTGTTTGGTTCCTTGGTTTTTCTCTGCAAAAAGGGGGCAGAAACAGGACAAAGATGAATTTCTCTTTCGATGGACACTAGTGATGCAAAGTGCTACATAAAAGCTGGGTAGCATAAACCCTTCCCTCTTCCCGTCCCACACAGAGAACCAGAACAAGTTGTATACACTGCTTTACCCGTATTTTCATATCTGAAGGCATGCACAGATCTCAGGCTAGCTCTCTATCAGGGACAGCTTCCAGAGTATGGTGTGGGAAGCAGGATCAAACTTTTAATCCCTGAAATTAAAAAGGACACCTTAATTAATGGGGGGGGGGGGACGGGACGGACGACTTTGAGATGTTTGCAGATAATTAAAAGAAACAGCATTTAACAATGCGGACAAAGTCCTGACCTGAAGCGTGATGATCTGTACAAACACCTTTCGTACAGCTAGAAGTTTATAGTGTTCTGCAGTGTTGTTTATGTTACTATAAAAAAAGGTGAGAAAATATATTCAGTTACTTTCTGTTTCCCCCCATTGAGCAGATGGCAATTTATAGCTCAAAGTGTTTTTTAAGCCATTTCACATTTTACTAATAAGTACAATATGCTTTTCAACAACAAACTGCACTTAGGCACTTCTGCAGAGGTTACATGATTGCTCAGGTAGCTCAGAAAGCAAAGAATTTATGAATCCTGTTGCATTTTAAGGGTGAATGTTTTCCGGTTTCTTCTCACATGGTGGAAAACACACGTTTAAAACTCTCCTACTTCTTGTTTCAAATTAGTTCTAATTTTGGAGGCCACAAATAATACAGCGTGCGTCCTTTAACCGCCTAGATTTGAGAGTGTTTCTACCAGCTATGTTCCTGGCAGAACAAGCCACGCTTTTTAAGGAGCTGAATATTCTTTATATTTGAAGTGTATAATCATATGTGTAGATGGCCATTAGGAAAAGCAAAGAAATATTCAGCAGTTCTATTTTGGGAAGTTTTGGTGCTTTAGAATGAAAACTGTTAATACTGCGCATATTGGAAAATTCTCACTGTTGCATCCGTGGTTTTATCAAAACCTGTTCAATTATTTGAGTGCAGAAATAAGGAAGAGTGTTTTTTATTATTAATTGACACTCATTTTTAGCTGGCATGTGGTGGCAGGTCCTCCAAACAAACGTGAGACACAGATTAGAGCTGAAAGTTTTGGAAATGTTCTAAATCTTTATAGTATTGCAGGAAGGAAGTGTAATATTAAACTGACAAATTGAATATATCTATTTTTTTCACTGTAATTCACAGTTTCTTCCTATTATTTTTTACTACCCGTGGAGATAAAGCAAAACAAATTCCTCAAAACAGATAGAAATATATTTCCAGATACCTTTTCCCATTAAGTAATATATCTCTCTTATACATATGTACTGTCAAATATCTATCCATTCCTTTTTTCTACACTGCATCTACAGCCAGAAGTGTTGGCTATGCAAATACTGCAGAACTGACTCTTACCATATGTGCTGTGTGCCTGGCTATAGATATGCAGGAAACTCTATATAATAATTAGAGTCTGCATATATTATCTCGTAATTATAATTTTACATAATCTGTTATATAATCTCAAGGCTGGTATGCGATGAAAAAAAAATAATCTGGTTATGTCAGAATTCTTAGGAAGAAAAATAAAATAATTGATTGTAAACGTCCTGGCGATGGAGGAGCAGGCGAGGCTATGAAATCCCGGGGCATCTATCAACGGGAAAAGCCACGCTGGCTGTTCCTAAAAATTCTAACTCGCACTCTAGGAGCGAACAAGAATGCCTCGGCGGCATCGCTTCTGCTCCAGCTCCCTGCTCCGGAGGGAATGGGGGGGGCCTGGAGCGCTCCGGCCCCGCAGCCCGGCGGGGGCTGGCTCCCTAAACACCCCCCCCGCCAATTAAAAAATAATCATCCCGACAGCGGCAGCCGGGCAAAGCCGCCGGCGGTTGTGCTTGCTCGGGGGAGGGGGGTGTGTGCTTCCACTTAGAGGGGCTGGGGGAGAGCGGGGAGCGGGGAGC
Source organism: Gallinago jamesoni (assembly GCA_025769975.1). Lineage (NCBI taxonomy): Eukaryota > Metazoa > Chordata > Aves > Charadriiformes > Scolopacidae > Gallinago > Gallinago jamesoni. The sequence continues at coordinate 2,812,877 of JAOQGH010000023.1, forward strand.
CGAGCGCCAGCGCGGGGGAGAGGAGAAGAAAATGAAGCAGAACTAGGAAGATGACAAAGTGGCGAGCGCTGATTTATTGCGGGAGCCTCCGCTCGTTTCCACCGATCGAGAGGCGGCCCCGGCCCCCGCCCCCGCCCGGAGCGGAGCGGAGCGGGGCTCGGGCCGGCTGGAGCCGCTGCCGGGGGCCGGCGGGGCTCGGGTGCGCTGCGAGCCGCGGAGGGGAGCCGAGCCTGCCCCGCGCCCGTCTTCAGCGGGGGCTACAACAACGGCGACATCGAAACAGCCCCTACCGGGCCGCTGGCGCTGCCGCCGCCGAAACGGGGCGGGGCACGGACACACCGAAAAAAACCTCAAACCTAAACACGCAGGGGAAACAACACAGTGAGTTGCAGATAAAGGGGGGGAAAAAAGCCCCAAAACCAAACCACAAACACAAAGTAAATCAGATGAAATCGCCAGGCATTCGTTCCCAATAAACAGCAAGCTTTATAATTTCCAGGTGTTGGGGAAAGCCGTTCTCTTATAAATGCCTGCTGGGGGGAGGGAGGGGGAGAACCTTTGGAGGTGAATGAAATATCAAATCGCGAGGCTCTATGTAGATTTATGATTGCATAAGAGGCTCGATCATTTCCATATATTGAAATGTGCTGTCCTTTCCGCGACTGCCCAGCCCTTGGAGGGAGAGAGACGCTCGATTCCGCCTTGATCAATGCTGACTGTGAAGCAAGGAGGAGGAGAAGGGGGGGACCAGGCTGGCACCAGATGGAGCAGGGTCTAGGGAAAGGTCAAGGTTAGCTCAGGCTGCTATTGAATCGGTTGCAGCCTCACAGATAGATCTCTGCCTCGGAGGCACCCACTGGGGCTTCTCAGAATCAAATCTAATAGAAAAGGCAGTCACAGAATGAAATCGCTTCATCTGAATGCTAAAATTGTTATTAGGCTACATTAGAGAGATACTGAGCACGTGATTACCAAAAAAGGAAGCATGCCTAGCAGTTTGCAACTGAAATAAAAGCTGTGAATATGTTGATACCATCGGCAATGTGCAAGAATAATAGATAACAGGAGATAGGGGCAGGGAGAGATGTGTGTGTGTAACTAACAGCTTAACTATCGATGTGTTCATATATATCTATATACAATTATTTGTGTTCCTGTCTGTGTGGGGGTATATTTGTACGTACACGGATCGCGGCACTTGACTTCTTGCGAGTCCTGCGGTGGCCGTGGTCCTTAGCACTCTGAGGACGTTTGCTAATTGATTTGGATGGCAGCTACTGACCAAGAAGCAGGAACTGACTTGGAGGGGAAGTTTGTTGGCGGGTTCTGGCAGGACTCCACCTGCAGTCACCCTTGACTTGCGTTTTGGTGGTGTGCTGTCACTTGCATTTTTGATTTTAAGTCCTCGTGGAGGCACGGAGCTGAGGCACAGAGCTGTTTGAGGCCTCTCTTTTTCTATCTTGTCTTGGGCAAAACTCCTTCTGTGTGAAATGCGATGAGGCGCGCACACGTGTACACACCCCACACACTGGACACAGGAGCATGACGCAAGCATACAGTTACATGTTTGGAGCAGTGATGCTGTCAGCTGGCTTTCAGAGATCAAAGTGAGCTCTTCCCAGTTACCATCTCCTCCACATTAATGATTCTTTAACCTACAGCACAGCAGTATCTTAAAGAAAGATTTAGTCTTGTAAAATAAATGCCGGCTACACTAGATTAAACATGATGACTGCACTCTAAGGGTTAATAAATTTAGAATTAACAGATCATCCCAGCTTGATACAGCTACTATAGATGATTTAATATGCAGCCTAAGCAGGTTGACAGTCAGCTCACAGATGCAGATAAGATCAAACAGTCTCTTGATTCAATAGATTGAATGGTTGTACTGAGTGTCTGGAAGGTGAGTGACAGTACGGATATGGCAGGGGTTCTGGTAAAGAACGGCTTCGATTCCCCACTGCTGTGCACTGCACTGGTTTTCCTTTTCTAGCAGTCAACCTTTTCCAGCAATCAAACCTGGAGTTAACATGAAAAAAAAAAAAAGTCTCAAATATAGTTCAGGAGAGTTATTTGAAGTTTTCAGTAATGAAAAGCTGTATGCTTTAATAGTAATCACCATTACTATTAGCAGTCTGCACTTCAGATTCCTTCTCCGCAGACAAGGCCATCACCACCCACTCTGTCCCACAGGGGGTCTCATCTGTCCACAGGCTCTGTCTGTCTGTCCATACTAGTCGCCTTCCCTGGCAGACCTAAATCCACAGAAAAAAGGTATTTCAGAGGCAGAATGACCTTGCCCAAGTCAGCCCCCTAGGGCTTGGTGAGTTCAACCTTGTCCTAACATGGTCTGTTGGCCAGAGACTTCAGCCATAGGCAACCTCTATAGGTGCAGAGTGACGAAGACAATTCCTCCGCTTTCTATCTCAGCTCTTTCCTTTCTGGCTTAAGTTTATGCCTGTAGTAACTCTTTTGTGGTTTATGTTTTCCTTCTTGCTCTCCTGTCCTATTTAAATGGGAATGTAAAACAGTTCTTATGGAGGCTGGTGAGCAATGAGATGACAGAGTGGTCTCTAACATTTTTTATTATTTGATCAAGAGTAAAAGCTCCGCCTGAACCATTAGATTTTACAGTATGAATACGTTTCCAGGCAATTTTAAAAATGCGTATTATGTATTCAGTAGACCATCACAGGTCTGAGTTGTGTCTTACTGTGTTATATGGGGCTGCCACCATACCAATATGAATATTTGCGTCTGTTACTGCACATCTGAATGCTTATAAATTAGCTGTATTGTTTATTTTGGTGGGGCTTGTTTGTTTGTTTAATACTCAAATGCCCACTCCATGATTTTGATAAATGCCCTACAAACTGTTGGTGCAAGAAGCAACATTGCTTTGAATTTAACACCAGGGCAAACACAGAATCCATACAAGATTGCTTTTTCTCTTTGTGATTTTTAAAATGTTCTCACGTGCTTTTGAAAATGTTTAAACGTGAATTATACTTTAATTTGGAAACCAGTGATTCCTTTTAATCCCTCAAATGCCAAGTTAGAAAGGAGAGGGCCTTAACATGTCTTTCAGACTACAGATCCCTACCTGAGCGTCCCCAGATATTCCTGAGTAGGTCTGCAACCCTACATGAGGACGAGCCAGTCCTTTTCCCACCCCGCACCTAGGAGCACCTCTCAGGTGAGCTGATGGAGACACGAAAATCTTGACCTTGTCATTAGAAAGAGGCGGTATCAAACTGCCAGTGCTTCTCAGGGCGAAAGAGGAGGGATGAAACACCCCTTGCGAGAGAAATGAAGAAGTAGAAAAGCCCACAAGCCCCCACAAAAAGGCCGTGCGAGCAAGAGCAAACGCAGGCAAGAGTTAGAGAATTAGTGGGAATCCGCGGAGCGCTTTCCTCGCCGCGGTGCCCTCTGTCGAGCCCTGCTCCGGGGCCCCGCGGAGGCTGAGCCGCGGAAGGGCGCCGAGGGGCGCGGAGGGGCGGCCGGGCCCCGCGGATCACCCCCCCCGCGGCGGCGATGCTGCTTCCTAAGGCGGAACCAGCGAAACCAGTTATCTGGCAGCAATTTGCATATTTATGGTGCCTCCTGCCGTTTTCCGTGATTGCTTTACAGGCAGGAAAGGTAACAGAAAAATATATAACCCCCTCTAAAAAAATGGCAGAAAGGCTTATACGTGCACAGGAGCTCTGATAGAAGAGTAAGCCTTGTAAAGCCCGTGGCAGGGAATTTGTTTACCAAACAGGTTTTGTCTCAGGATTTGAAGGCAGTTGTGGTTTTGTTTTTGTTTTGTTTTGTTTTGTTTTAAGTTCTGAGGCTGAAGATGTGAGGTCCGTGCTTCAGTGCGAGCTGCTAGAGACAAGCACTGATCATTTCAGGGAAAAATAATTAGCCGCGTCATATTCGCTGAATGTATACATCTAAGGGAGAGGCAACCCTTGGAGAATGGGAAAAGCATTCAATAGACACTTTAAAAGTATAGTGTCATGGTACATATATTTTTTAGTCCCACTCATAAGCAATCTACAAACGTGTAGTGCGGCTTTGAGAATAAAAGCTAATTCTGTCTCAGTAGAGAATAGTTTCATTTTTATTGGCTCTGAGTACGGGGGCTGTCTCAGATACACCTCAGCTTCCAGACGCTTTTTGGCCTGCCTTGGAGGAACTGCCGTGGCTGCGTCCCCATACATCCCTATATGTGCAGATACCTTCAGTTCTGGGTAGCACGAACCAGGGTGCCAGGCAGCCTGCAGCTCACCTCTCCTTCAGAGGTGTTCAGGAGGGGGGATCGCTGTGCACATTGCTCCAGCCACACCTAGACCAAATTTCTCCCTGCTGCCAGTGGGGAATACTTACAGTCTGGTGCTATGATATGGCCTGTATTTACCCTGCGTTTATCTATAGTGCCTATCACCGTAAGGTCTGAGGGTGGCTTATTCCAGCATAGTCAGTCTATGAATCTCTCTCCCTGTGTTTACATCTATTTCTCTTACTCTAGGCGCTCAAATGCTGTGAAACTTAATATGATAGGGCAAATTAAAGTCTAAATTGTGAATACATTAATTTCAGTATGGTAATATCAAACATTGTATGTATTTCTGATTTCTGTATTTAATTTCCCTGATTTTTTTTTTTTTAAATGCTAGGGAATAGTTGCTTACTGAACAATAGCATTAGTACAGTAACTCTTCCCAACCCCAGCATTCATACTTAATGCACATCGGCTTTCTATGTAATACTATACAATATACTTGCATGTTATTTTAATTGAGTGAAATCTTATTCATATGGTGGTGGAAGGCATTCTTTTCACTGCAGTCAGAATTCATACTGTACTGTAAAAATTATATGTGCTGACAATAACAAATGGTGGCAAAACTATCCAAACTGCTCAAAGAAGTGGGCTCTTATCACAGGTTATTCACCACCACTCCCGCTGCCTCTCAGCACTGCATCTTTCTGTGCAGCTTTGGGCTATATAATAATATATTCTTCTGACTACAGGAAGGCACATTAAAATATTATTGTAAGCATTCTAACAATTAAGCTGAAATTTTGCACAGAACAAATATGGCAAAGAAGAAAACCCACAGTAAAGCTGTCCTTATTTTTAAATGCAGAAACAGATCTCTGCTACCTCAACAATTAATTCTTTTTCATCGACATCCTCACACAAACTATGTTCTGCAAAGCATGTGCATTTCCTCTTTGCTAAAGCTAAAAGCTAAACCTTAAATGTCATCTGAAATAGTAATATAAAACGAATATATAGAGAATGATGATTGTGTATGTTAAATTTCAGTTCAATGCTTTCTAAGTCACTAAAAGTTGAAGCTCCAGAAAGCAATGTAATAGAAGTTATTTACAAAAGATGTTAAGGCACCAATCTAAAAGCATGCTTGAGTACATGCCTACTTTAAGCATGCAAGTACAGCTGATGTGCCCAAAGATAAGTATGTGCTTAAGAATTTCGCAGTATCCAAGGCCAAGTGGATTCCTCTGGTAGGGGATATAGCAGCAGAGTTAGAGGAGGAAAATCCTTTTTTATTGCACTGTCCTTCTCTATTGAAAGCAACTAAATCTTTCCTCATCCTGTGTAGCAAAACTAATTTCTCAATGGAAATAACTTATTTCTGGTCGCTGATACTGAGTTCTCAGATTAGTGAATTATTTTTTTATCCTACTTTTTTTTCCTAATTGATTTGAAATATAGTTGGATTTATTCTTCAAGACAAAATGTTTGCAATTCCTCCTTTTCTGGCCTGCCACGCCCAGAGTGGGGCTTTACAGATTTTCCAGAGAGTTTGAGCCCCGTGGATCTAATCTTGCACAGAAGTGTGAAAAGCTTCTCCTTATGATCCCAGGAAGATCTTGTTCATAAACAGCTGCTGTGCTAAAAGATCAGTAGTCGCCCCACATATTTAATTTGGTTAGCATCAAACCAAGTCTGTCTAGCTCTCCTGCCCTTCACTGATGAACAGATACTCTGGAGATGAAGTGTGATTGTGCTGTTGTTGGACAAGACACTATTTTAAACCTAGTGTTACACACTGTTTCTTCCTGGTTTGAACCTCACCAAGAGTTTGCCCCTGCAGGGCTGGGAGCCTGGATTAGCCTTTCCTATCTGCACAGCTTGCTCATCACTTCTGAATTCAGCTGCCTCTGGGCTGGTGGGTGCCATCTTCCCGTGGCCTGAATTGGCTGTAATTCTTTACTTGTCCTAGCTAGGAATCTCCCCAAACTGAGCAGCAAAAGTCAGAAAACGAACCAAAAAATATGTTTATGTCAGTGAGCTATCTTCCTGCTGCTCATAGGCTTGAAGATAGTGACCTGCTTAGGTAAATTCCTTGGGATCTTAGCAGTGACTCATAGAAGGGAGCAACTTATCAGTGCTTGTGCCATCAACAGTTTCTGTGGAGCCAAATAGAGTAGCCCTGATGAATGAGGATTTGGGTTTGTGGAACATCTTGCTGAGGAGAGTCTGCTTTCTCATAGTGCTTTGTTTCAGCCTGACCTGCACACACCAAACCTGCAGTAAGAGAGCCCAGTGCTGCAGCCTGGCTTGCTCAAAACTCTTCCTGAAACCAAGGAAGATGCTACTCATGAGTTCAGGCGTGCAGCATGTTGTCCCAGCTAAGTAACCATTTGGTGAGGTGGACTTTGGGAAACTTTGTGGGGTCTAGCTCTGAGAACAATCTGTTTGTTCATGGCCTGTGGTTTGTCATTGTTTTCTGTTAGGGTCAAGGAAAATTCCAAGTCTGCTTCTTATCCAGCCATGCATGCTGGTGATAAAAACCATCTCTGATAAACAAAAGTTTAGAACTTGTGAAAAGTGTTATGGAGAGCAATTCTCAGTAAAGTTATTTGTAAAACACAGGAATACTTAAGCTTTGGCTCCATGTTGAAAGTCAAACAGCTCATTCCTTTCAAAGTGATGCCAATGCCTGCTTGGGTCTCGCTTCCACACAGTTTGGAGGAAGCAAAAGCCCAAGAAGGTGAAAAGATAACAGTGACCAGTGCTCTGACGGATGTTTTGCTGTCCTCAGCTATCCTCGCTGCATCCACAGGTAATTGAGTTTACCTGTATGCTGTACTGTAATGTGCCAGATTGTGGGTTCAGTGACACCTTCCCAGCATGATGGTGCAACTAGCAGCGCATTGTGATATGGCTAATGCAGACCCATGTTACGAGCTTTATTTCCCTCCTGTTTGAGGCATTTATGTTCTCTTTACCTTACACATTTAGGGCTCTCTTTTGAGATAGATTTGTGCCATTTCTTGCTCATGGTCTCTTATTGGTGTATGGGTACACAAAGATGGGGAAGTGTGGTATGCCCTGTGAACTCTTGGGAGCTGTAGCTTTTACACGGGAACCTATATATAAGCTGTTCAGTATCGAGCTTCAGAAGAGCTAGAAGTACCAAATTCATACCCTAGATGTCAGTAAAAGAAAAAAACATTAAAACACATTAAAAATCATTTTATAAAGGTCTGTGAATCAAGCAATGGGTTAGCCAATTATTCATAAGATAATTCCCTATATGGACTGACAGTTTGAGTCCCAAGTTTCAGCTCAATCAAATTTACACAGCCCAAGTTATAACCTCTTCAAGCTGGGGATTGTAACAGGAGCGCTGACAGACCTTAACTACTGTGCCTCTTTAGTAACAAAAGCTCAACTATTTCACTCGTGCGGTGGCTGCTGGTGCTGCTATAATTAAGACTGTATGGATTTGCATTGTAGGTCAAGTTCTGGGAGGTTTTAAATGCACTTAGTTTAAATGATGTTGGCTTGAAACCTGGGATAGAAACTGTCAGGGGCATGTTACATGTTTACTTATAAAAAGATACATGAATATGAACCATAGAAAATGACAAATAGCTAAGTACTTGAGCAGTACAAAATAAAACCAGTTTGGCTGAAATTGAGCATTTGATTAAAAATGAGATTTTATGGGCATTTACTAGTGCCATCCTCTGCCTACCTATGCACAAGCAAAACTGTTCGTATGCCTCAAATGAGGGTTTTTGCCATTTGAAACTGTTTCCTGAGAGCTTTGTACCATTTATGTTGTAGTCATCCCCAGAAAGTCCAGTCAAGTTTCAGGGCTCTGTCATGCTAGTTGCTGTGCAAGCAGAGGCAGGCTGAAATCCCAAACCTTGCTGGAATCCATGGAAAAACTCTCACCAAGTTCAGGGTTTTATTCTGGGTCCTGCCTAGGGCAAGCTGATAACGAAATCTTGCTGTCACCTGGCACTCAGATGTTTGTGATCCTGCATGGACTCGCTGCTGTGCTTGCTAGTAAGCTCTTGCAAAATCAGAGTTTATTTTGAGCCTTTATTAAAAAGGGAAGGGGGAAAAAAAAAAAAAAGGAGGAAAGGAAAAGCAGCGTGCCCAAGTTTCTCATGAGGGAATACTAATGCACATACTATTTCCAGAACGTGCAAGTCCTCTGCTCGTTCACGGGGAGTCAGCCTGGTATGATAAGAGTTCCACCCACGTTGCCTCTGCCTGATTGAGACTATCAAGACGGTGTCGGAAAGCACCCTGTGCGATCTGCTGTTATATAATGCAGCCCAGCTCCGGAGAAGTGGCAGAATTTTGGAATGTGTATTTGGTCCTAATGTTCTGTACAGAGTTGGCAAGTGAGATTCCTGCTCTGAATGACTGACAGTTGGAGCTTCAAAGCGGGAACATGTGCCCACCAAAGTTGCTGAACCTCACCCACTGCCAAGTCTGTCACTAAATTAGCAGATAGGCAGGGACAGCGGTACCTGGTATGAACTGTGACATACTACTTTGCCCTGCTGGTCCTGATCCTTCATGGGTCCCAGTCCTCCCCATACCTGCCTGAGAGATGGAGGAAGGCCACACTTCCCAATCTTAAGCAGTTTTACATCCTGTTATACAGCAACTTCTGAGCACCTCACAAGCTTGTATGGAGGGAGGATCACATTGTTATTCAGAGAGCTGAGGCATGAGAAGAGGGATAGATACATTTTGGCAGATTTAAATGTTAGACTAATTTTTACAGTGTAAATGTTTTCACCTGGGCACTTTGCCCTGCTGCTGCAGGTTACTGGCCCTGCCCCGGGATGGCAGCGTGGGACGGGTGCCCACCTCTGCCCTTAGCTGCTCCAGGGCATTAGCTGGAGTCTCAGGGCTCTGTTTCACGTGGGATAGATTGAGGTGGGACAGCCGCTCAGCTGATGAGGCAGACCTTTCTCCGAGGCTGGTCTCCCCTTGTAGGCAGCCTGAAAACTACCATGGCCCTGGTTTCAGTGTGTACCTTGGAGTTTGCCCACAAGCAGTGAAGATATGGTATTACATTTTTTCTGTCTGACTTTGCTCTAGGGCTGGGAGTCTGTAGCCAAAGAGGAGATGATAAGATGGCTGGGGGTGACAGCAGCTCAAACCTCTGTAGCAGGATTGAGGGGCATCCTCTGCAGCTTGGGCAAAGGAAGGTTGTGGAGGAAGAGAAGTTGAGGCACAAGTTTGCGTGAATCTTCAAAGTTTGTCTTTCAGTGCTGGCTTGGGTTTGTTTTCACCTGCCCTTCTAACCTGCCAGCATTTCTAGGTGTTAGCAGTCACTATTTGAGCATTTCTAATTGTTTTTAACCGCCACGTTCACTAGCTTCATTAGTATAACTAAGCAGAGCGACACCACCGTGTTACAGGTAGAGGCAAGGCTAAAGACGCTCTCTCCGCGTGTCAGAGGGGTGCTGTGATGGCGACTGTGCTGGAAGCAGGGAGTAGAGGGGACGATGCAGGAGGAACGGGGCACGGGGTGCTGCGGGGCAAGGGCTGCGGGGCAAGGCATCTCCCTTGCTCCCACGGCTCTCCCGATCCGCTCTCGCCCCGAGCTGTGTGCCCTGGCCCTGCCTTTGCAGCCGGGGCGAGCTCGGAGGCCGCTCACATCCCGGACGAGCCGGGGACGGTCCCCTTGGGACCGACCCCACCATCGCCAGCCCCTCCGGCAGCGCCGGGGGCCATCCCACTCCCCCTTTCCTGACGGTGTCCGGGCATCCGGCAGCTTGCCCGGGAGGACCTGGCGGGGCGCGGAGCCCTCCCTCGCCCCGCAGCGCTGAGCGGCGTTTCTGGGGTTACCGTGTGTCGGGGGCGGACGCGGGGGGGTGGTTAGCCCGGTCCTGCGGCGGGAGGTGGTCCCGTAACCCTCCCCATCGCGAAGGCAGCGCCCCGGCGCTGGGGCTGAAGCAAACTCCCTCGCTAGAGCTGTTTGTTGACCACATTCACGTTCAGAGCCCTGAAGCTAAAAGCACTTTACACCATAAAATAAAAGCACTGTCTTTTTTTCTAAAAGGTTACGTCTGGAGGCCACGCTGCTCATACTTCATACAGAAAACTACTGAAAGGGCTATGAAATCCTCTATGATTTACACTCCCTCTCAGTGCATTAGGATATAGATCTACTCGACTCTAAAAATACCGTGGAGTTTCTAACCGACGTGAATATATGTGCATTATTTCAGAAAGTCTGTTAGAAAACTTGTCAACACATTATAAAGCATAAACCAGGACTTGGCCATTAAATACAGAGATCAGAGACAGAATATATACTGCAGGAAGTACTGAGAAAAGTCCCTCCAGTCAAAAAAAGGTCTATTAGCTAAAAGTTTACACACAATATACACCAAAGGGTTTAGAGAGAGCCCGTGGACCGTAATTACAAGGCATAAATGGAATCAGTAAGGGCTTTACGGTCCCCAACGCAGTTAACTGGGCTGCCAGAAAATAATTTTTAATATTGTCATAATTTATTACCCACCGAAAGCCACATCAAGGATTGTAAATATAGTTAGTTTGTGTCCACGAGTGCTCGTTAAACTGCCTCGTTCCCTTCCCCTAAAAATACAATAAAATACAAACCCACCTGCATTATTAATCTGCGGTTATGCCGTGTTAAAAATGTCTTCTGACTCCTTTTCTTTCTTGAGGTTTGTTATCTCCCTCCAATCACATGACAATGCGAAGCGCGGGGAGGGGGGGGGGAACGGGATGGGGGGAGCACAGCAGTATTGCGATCAAATGCTAACATTAATAATTATCCAGACAGGATGAAATATTTTTTTAAGGCAGCGAGTTTCCATTTAATTCGAGGCATTTTACGGTGCTGGAATTAAGGGCATGCTAATGGTAGGAACATCCTCGCTGCCATTCATGAAAGCATCTGTAAAATTAGCTCCTGACTGTAGGTTTTAAGATGCGGTCTGGGAAGTCACCTCTGGAATCTCAAACGCGGTACGATAATAAAACAGATTTAGTTGTAACTAAGTGCTTAATTTGCTATGATTTTTTAAAGAAAATCAATGAAATGTTGCCTGTTATTTATCGGGAATAACCGCAGCTAGGTATTCTCATGCAGGTTGACTTCAGAGAGCGCACAACTGCGTAATGAATTGTAATTCAGAGGACTGTTAACTGCGAACCACAGAACCTTTCAGGGGTAATAAAGTCATTACTTTTTACATTGCAGCCACCTTGAAAAGCTTTATACGTGCTATTATATATAAATCAAACCCCATGTGTATATATATATATATATATATCCGGCACACACACATGCCCGTTTATACATACGTTTCGCACGGGAACGTATGTACGCCAGGGTACAGCAGCCTGCCCTGGGAGGGGACGTGAGCCCCAAAGCCAGGAGCTATTGTCGCCTGCGGCTGGGTCCCCCCGGAAAGTCACCCGGGACTGGCATTTGCTTTCCGTACCTCCCCCAGCAGCCACCGGGCGCATCCCCAGGTGCCGCGGTGAGGGGCACGGCTGGGCTCGCCCCTCACTGTACGGGAGGGAAGCGGCGGGCGGGACGCTGGAACCGTCCCACGCCGGAGCTCGCCCCGCCAACAGGTTCTCGTTCCCCGTCCCCTCGGTTCCCCGGGCGGCGGCCGGACGATGGCAGCTCGGCGCCTTCCGATCTTCCTTACGGCGGCGGGCAGCTCCTCCGTCCCCCCGCGCCTCCCGTCCGGCTCTCTCCTCCCGCGGGGCCGCCCGCCGCTCGGTCTCTCCGCCTCCGTCCCGGGCACGGTTATTCCCCTCGCACTCCTTTCGCAGCCGCACTTCGCTCCGAGCGCCCGTTCGCCTACGGAGCTTATTTCTACCGCAACCTGATCCCTCCCCGCGCCGGCAGCCTCTGCCTCTCTCCCCGTGTCTTTCGGCGAAGTTGCAGCCGCCGCATCCTCCCAACTCCAGCCGCTTCTCGGTGCTCCCACCCCCCCGCCCGGTGCCAGCCCGCCGCCGGCAGCCCCGCGTTTCGCTTTCGTTAAGAGACTGTCGCTGCGGGCAGGGCTGGGAGCGCCGCCGGGGAGGGGGGGGGACACTCCGGACTGGCGGGCGAGAGAAGCCCGTGGGGAAAGCTGCGAGGTCCCGCCGCCCTCCTCCCCCCCCCCCCCCCCCCCGCCTTACACTCCCCCTCCTTCCCCCCCCCCCCGCCAGCTCTACTCCTGCGGTTTCTCCTCCTGTGCCTGGCCGCTTCCTCGCTCGCCAAACTCCGCTCGCTTCTCCCCTGGCCCGCCCCGGGGCAAGGCCCGACGCTCCCCGCCGAAGTTTCCCGCTGGCCGGGCCGAGCCCCCCGGCCGCTCTCCCCGCTCCCCCGGGGCCGGACCGCAGCTCCCGGGAGGAGGGGAATCCGCGCGGCTTCGGGTGGGGGAAGTCGGGGGGGGAGGGAGCGGGGAAGCCGGCAGCCGGATGGCCCCCCCCAGCTTTTTGGGTGGTCTCCGGTCCTACCTGGCCTCCCCCAGCTGTCCCACCTCCTCGGCACCTCCCGAGGCCAGCCTGCCCCGCAGCCCCCTCTGCCCGGCCTTGGCTTCACTGATGCACTGGCTTTTCCAGCGGGGGTGTGCTGCCGCTGCCTGCCGGCTTTCTCCCTCTCTTTTTCCTCCCTTCTTTCTCCGCCCGTGCGTGTTTCATTCCCCACTCCTCACCCCTCTCCCCGCTCCCCTCCTGCACCCGCTCCTCCACCGCCACTGGCGGCTCCGGCCGCCGCCCCCTCCGCCCCCGGCCCCCCGGTTCCCTCCGGCAGCGTGCGCCGGGCGGCCGGTGCACCCCCTCCCGCCGCGCCCCCTCCCCTCTCCCCCCTGCCATCACTGTCCATTGGCTTGTCCTGCTCTCTTTTTCATGTCCAGCCCCTGATGAGTGTCCATTGGTGTTGCCTTCGCCTTCCCTCCTCCCCTCTCCCCGGCTTGCCCTGCCCATGTTTTGTATGTCTCTGTCCATCCAGGCTCCTGACGTTCAAGTTCGCAGGGACGTCACGTCCGCACTTGAACTTGCAGCTCAGGGGGGCTTTTGCCATTTTTTTCATCTCTCTCTCCTTCTCTCTCTCCCTCTCTCTCCCTCTCCCTCTCTCTCTCTTTTTTTTTTCCTTGCACAAAAAAAAAAAAGCCATGACTGCTATCCCACAATTCATCTTCCCTGCGCCATCTTTGTATTATTTCTAATTTATTTTGGATGTCAAAAGACATTGATGAAGATATTTTCTCTGGAGTCTCCTTCCTCTCTAACCCGTCTCTCCCGATGTGAACCGAGCGACTCACAAGCCACCGAAGCCACCAACCCACCATGTCGCGCCGCAAGCAAGGCAAACCCCAGCACTTAAGCAAACGGGAATTTTCACGTAAGTAACCCGGAGAGCAATTTATTTAATTTCCCCTTCACGGATTTAATTTTTAATTTGAGCGAGAGGAGGGGGAAAAAAAAAAAAGAAGAAAAAAAGAAAAAAAGTGAGAGCGAGTGAGCGAGTCGGGGAAAAAAAAACTCAACGCCTGCTTGGGATTATCAGCATTCCGGTTAATTTCTCCCTCTCTAATTTAATCACCTTGATGACTTTTCTTCTCTTTCTGCCTTTGCCCCCCGCCCGCCGGCGCGCACTCCCCCTGTCTCCGCTCCGCTCCCTTCTCCCCGCTCCTCTCGCTTTCCCCGCTCTTTGGCGGCAAGAGCCGGCAGAGGTGCGGGGCTGCCGGGGGTTGAACCGCCCCGAAAGTGGAAAGAAATTCCTGCGGGAGCGGCGGGTTGGACGCCGGACACCTTGGCCGGGCGGGAGAGAGCTGCGGGCGAGCGGAGCGGGGGAAAAGTCCGGCGGCCGGAGCCCCTCGGCGGCCGGAGCCCCTCGGCTACCGGGCGGGCTCGCCCCTCCGCCTCTCCCGCCCCGCGGCACCCTCTCGGGGGAGGCGCTGGGGGGGTGTGTGTAGGGGGGGGTGTAAAGCCGAGCCGGGCCGCTTTCCCTCCCTTTTGTTTCCGCCGCAGGGTGGCCGTCCCGCCGACCCCCGCCGCCCCGGGCCGGCAGCGTGCGGGGCTCCGCCGCCCCGACCTCGCCCCGCCGCCGCTCCGGCTCGGGCTGGGGCGGGGGGCGGCAGCGGGGCGGCGAGGGAGGCGAGCCGGGAGGGATTCCCTCTCCTCGCCCAACAGCTTCGCCTTCTCCCGCTCGCTTACTATTTTTTGGAAGATTTTCAAAAAAAAAAAAAAAAGTGGAAGTGGATTTTGATTGGGAAAAATCTCGTGTCTGAATGTTTACAAGCACCGCGTGTGCGGGGAGCCTCCTGCCAACAAACACAGGCGAGAGCGAGCCCGGGCTGAGCACACGCACACACGCACACACGCGCACACACACACACACACACACACACACACAACACACGCTCGCATACACTCGCACCCTCACACCCGCGAACGGCTCTTTCTCGCCGCCGCGTTTCAAACCCCAAACTAAACCCGCTCTCCCCGGGAGAGAAAAAACGAACCCCGAGCCCCACCACACCATTCGCAACAAAAACTCTCCGGCTGCCTCCCTCCTTCCCTCCCTCTTTCCCTCCCTCCCTCCGGCCGCCGCCACACACACCAGGGCTAGATGCGAGATAAGCGGGAGCGCTCTTTGCACAACAAAAGGCAACTCGAGCTGGAAAGGTTTGGGGCGAGGGGGGTGGGAGGGAAGGGAGGAAAAAAAATATAATATCCCTCTTCCTCGGGGTGAGCTGGGGGGAAAGGGGAAATGCTGCATGCTTCTCCTTGCTCCTTACACCACCCCCCCACCCCCCTTCTTTGCTTTTTCTTTCTTTCTTTCTTTCTCTTTCCCTCTTTACTCCCCGCTGGTTTTGTTCCCTCCCAGGGATGGCAGAAAACCCAGGGCGATTTCTCCCTGCCAACCATCCCCGGCTCCCTCTTCCCTTTGCAAAAAAAAAAAAACAAACCCAAAATAAAACCCCCCAAACCCAACCAAAAAGCCACAACCGAAAAACCCAGCCCAAAACTTTACGCTGCGATTTCTCTCTTCCCCCGCGGCTGCACAGACATTTCCAGCCAGGTTCGCACATGGAGCCCCTCAGCCCAAACCCTGGCTCTTCAGGCAGCCGCTCCGCTGCCCCAAAGTTTGCCCTGAAACCCGGGGGAGGTCGGGGGCTTAGCCCCTTCCCTCGCCCCATTCCCCCGGTCGTTTTTTCCCCTCTTTCCCCGCCACTTTTCGGGCCTTTTTCTTTTTTTTTTTTTTTTTTTTAATTTGAATTGTGTTGAGGTAAAGGTTGCAACATCAGTGGCACGCTTATGGGGGTACGAAGGGGGTGTCTTTTCCCCGCGCCAGGATGCTCGGGCGGCCCCGGGAGTGGGGTGTAGGGACAGGGGATCACGGCGGGGTGAGGGGCTCCGGGTCGCCCCCGGGGGGGGGGGGGGGGGGAAGCGGAGACGGGCGGGATTCCCGCGGCTCCTTTTGGCTGAGATACCCGCGGAGTTTCCGCACGTGTGGGGCGGGAGCGGCGGCTGGGACGGGCCCGGGGGGGGGGGTGTCCCTCCGTCGAGAGCCGCCCCGGGGATGGGGAGGGAGGAAGGGAGGGAGGGAAGGGGGGAGGGAGGCCGGGCTGGGGAAGCGGAGAGCCGGGGGGATGCCGTGCCGGAGCCGGGTCGGGCGGGCTGCCTGCCCGTTTCGGTCGCTAGGAGGCACAGCGAGATCAAACAACCGGGCAGCCCCGCGAACTTGAACCTGGCCGGCTCCCTCCCCTCCATCCACCCCCCCCTCCGCCCCCCTTCTTCTTCTTTGTTCTTAATTTTGCGCGGAGTTTGCTTGCTCCGGGAGGCAGCGAGTGATGCTCGCCTTCCTCCTCGCCGAGTTCTCTCACCCCCCATAACGTGTTCCCATTGTACTCTTCAAGTCCACCCCCCACCCCCTCCTTTGCACCGTACCGATCCCAGGACACAAACTTGGGGATTATACAGCCCTTTTCCACCCTTCCCCACGGCACGGTGCGGGGAAATGCCCCGCCAGGGCATTTTCCCGCACCGTGCCGTGGCATTTACCCCCTCCCCATCCCCATCACCCCCCAGTACCTCCTTTCTCCCGACACTCCAAAATCCATCCCGCTTTTTTGTCGGAGAGACAGCGCGGTTGTTTTTGGTGACTGGGAACGGAGAAGAAGGGGGGAGTAGGAGGGCGAAGGGGGGAAGCTGAAAAAGACATGTTGGTGGAAGGGCAATTTGCATGAAAAATAGGGACGGATGATTAGGGACCCAGACAGGGAATTTTGATTGCCCCAGAATCAAAAGACGCATCCTGCAAATCAATAGCGAGACCAAGTGAATTGTATTTTGGCGTTTTCTTTGTAAACCCGATATTTTATATTTTGTTTTAAAAGTAGCAGTAATAATAAAAATATATTTTTGCTGGCTCTGCCTCCGGCAGGAGCCAAATGTTTTGCAGTGAACATGGTGCCAGCCATATTTCATACATTAGTATATAATTCTTGTTAATTAGCAATAATTTACGTTAAGAGCATAGAAAATGTTGAGGTTACAGGTTTTATATCTGTACATTTGATCATCTTGTTATTTTCAAGAACTTTGCCTCCTATAAAATTAATTAGGTGAAATGTGGAGGTGTAATCAGCAACCTCTGAATTACCACTTCATTTCCTGGTTTTGATTGTAAATCAGCCCAGTCAGTACAGACTTCAGCAAAGTCTATTTTTGTTTAGCACTACTTTTAACTGTCTGGTGTCGAAGCAGCGGGTTACCTTCTCCTGCTAAATAATACTGACAGCATCAGAAAGAAATCAGGCCGCGGGAAAACATTATAATTGAGTAATGATTATGCAGAGCTCCTCACTAAGCCAGTTGCAAGGGGAATACGGGGTATTTTGTGTCTTTTTTTGCTGCAGAGAGTTGGCGAGCTAGAAGTTAGATTTGCAAAATACCTTTGTCTGCGGCGTGCACTGGTGGAATTAGTCCTGCAATAATTTACTCCCTCAAGTCCGAACGCAAGAAGCGGCTGGGGAGAAAAACGCCGTGCCCAGCAATCCCGCAGAAACACCCTGCCCCTCTCCCGGCTTCCTGAGGAGCATGAAATGCACGTTGTGTGTCTTATCGTGTTGGTCTGCAAGTTTAGAACAAAACCCCTGCGATTAAGATATTGTTTTTATTAATGCGAATGTAACCTTCATATTCCTGTGGTTGACCTTACGTTAAATTAGAAGTAGTACTAGAGGCAAGAAATGATGGACTGGATCCCTGTGTCCTAGTTGGAGCTGAGGTACGGCGAGGTAGTGTGCTCTTTCAATATTATTTTACGCAGCACAACTGGGAGCTACTCCAGATCTTCCTCCTCAATATTCAGCCTAGGTAGGGTTGAAATAAATTTAACCTGAGTTCACTGGATTTTTGCACTTTATCAAAATCAGTTCCAATATCGTGCAGTCAAATTAAAATCTATTTTTTGATTCTCTGTGGCTTTAAGTTCATTAAATGTGAAATTGGCAGCCAGCTAAAGAAGGTCAGGCTGATTAACTGTTTAGGAGTTGTAGTCTGTCTCACTTGTGTTACCTGGCAGTGTTTTGAGGTGGGTTGTATGGGTAGTACCCTCTCCTCCTGCTCGCTGCTGTTAGCCTGCACGCTGTATTGCGCAGGTAGAGGAATGCCAACACGCTGCTGGTGTTTATTTTTTTGTTTCTTGTGAAAGGCAACAGTGATGGCACACGGATTGCCAAGGTATTTCTCTGCAAACTTAACCAAAAAAAAAGCAAACAGAAGAGAGAGCTGCGTCTGCCTCGTTAGAGTATCCACTGACAATTCTGTGAGCAGAAATAGCCTCATAATGAAGCTTTTTGGAGCTCATTCGGGAAATTTGTCAACTTTGACAACATTAGGCAAGGTATTTTGAGTTTATAGAAGGCACTTCTCACTGTGGCAAGGAAATGTGGCAGTCGCTGACTTTAGATGCTGAGGGGCCACCAGTGCTAACACATTCAAGATAACTTAGGCATGCCTTTATTTCAGGATGAAAAAGGAAAAAATACTATTTGCTTTGTTTCCTTAAGTACTAAAAAATATCCCATTGAGCTAATACCAGTGGGTGGAATTGGTAGTGAATTTGATATTTATTTGAATTCTGAGGAGTAGCTGAAAAGTGAGAGGTGCCTCCCCCCACCCCGCAGGCATTGCGCACTTGCTTTTTATCATTTCGGTTTCTGCCATTTTTATATATTTATTTATTGGTCTCGTCACCTCCCTCCCCCACAAATAACTCCTGGCTTTGGAATTTTTAAATTGGAAGCTGCAAACGGGCTGATAGGGATAGTGACACAGATACATACGTATAGGTATGCACGTGCGTTATAAGGGCTATACGTGCCGCGTGTGCCGGTGCCTGGCTGTGTGCGGCCATGCGGTCTGGCTGCCCCTCTCTTTTCTGTTACACACACACACGCTACCTGCACAGCCTGTATAGGGAATATGCAATATCTATATGTTGAAACACCTTTTGTCTGCACCCGCACCTGCATAGTTCAGACTTGTGAATTTTAGAAAGTAGGTCTGGCTGGTGGAAAATACACACCCATATGTGTGAGAGTGTGTGCAGTGCTTTTTAGCCTTGAATTCATCTACATAAAAAAATACATCCGGCAATAAAACACCATATTCACTTCTCTTCATAGTACCATGAGAGTTTTTCAGTGTATTCTCTCAGAGTATTCATTTAATTTTGCCACCGAATCGTTCAGTCGAGTCAGAAATTTGTCCTCACGTAGGAACACGGAGACAGTTGCAGTGCTCGCTCTCCGAGTTCTGCATGCTACAGCTGCTTCTGCAAAATCCCTTTCCCTGTAACTGATGAATTCATCTTCTCGCTGCCGTGCTCACAGCCGTGTTGCATGGGTTTAGTTGGGGGGGAGCAGGCAGACATGGTGAGCAGGGTGTAATATTCATGAAGAGGGGGCTCGGCGCGTTCTTCCCCCCCCCCCCCCGTGTGCCTGGTGCCTTTCCCTGAGAGCTCTAATGATTCTCCTTTTGTTTCTCAAACTGCAGCCGAACCTCTTGAAGCCATTCTCACTGATGACGAACCCGAACATGGCACATTGGGAGCTCCAGAAGGGGACCACGACCTCCTCACTTGTGGCCAGTGTCAGATGAACTTCCCATTGGGGGACATTCTTATTTTTATTGAGCACAAACGGAAACAATGCAATGGCAGTCTCTGCTTAGAGAAGGCTGTGGATAAGCCACCTTCACCCTCACCAAGTGAGCTGAAAAAAGCATCCAATCCTGTGGAGGTTGGCATCCAGGTTACGCCAGAGGATGACGATTGTTTATCAACGTCATCTAGAGGAATTTGCCCTAAACAGGAACATATAGCAGGTAAATTAAAAACAAGGAGAAGTGTTTGCAAGTTTATTTCCATTTCAGTTGCAACATAGCGTGTTCGCAGTTGTGAACTGCCGTGTCTGTCTCTCTGTTCTGCTCGCCGTGACGGCCGATGTGTTAAATGCCCTGCCTCCAGTTAGTGGTGAGCGCACGACCGGTACTTCCCAGTGCCTGCGCAGAGGCAGGATCAACAGGCACGTGCTGTGCCAGCCGGTATTTCTAACGGTATTGTTTGAGGCTGCTCTCGTGATTTGCCTGTATTGTAGTCACCGTCTCCCGGTGTCTCGCCTGCCGTAGCGCTGCAGGAGGAGATTTCAGAGTGATAAGCGAGGAGCTTTCGAGTCTTGGGCAAAGTCAGGGGGGAAAGAGTTAACTGAGCATCAGCCAGCCTTGGTTCCATATTGGCTGTCAGCGAATGGACTGTAATTAAACACAGCCCCATGGCAAAGTGACACCACCGACCTTGACTTTAAGATGCCATTTTCGACTGGCCAGGCCAGAGTAGAGAGGGCAGTTGCTGAAGCGCACAGACATGCTTATTCGAAAAGTTTAAGGGCATGTTGGAAATTTCAAAAGGTTGGTTTGACAGGAAAGGCCGCTCTCTGCTGCCTGCCTCCTCAGCCAAATGATAAATGCTTCGCTGTGCTCTCTCTTGTCTCTGATGTGGTTTTGACAGATGTATCTTGATTTTGTTTGCGGTTTACACAGCCACATGTCAGCTGTACAAATGTCCAAGGCAGAGTTCTGTTTTGTGCAACAAACAATATGAAATGTAATTTTTTTGAAAAAGGGTAAATAATTCCATTTCTTAGCATAATATTTTTTTTTTTGTCTTGAACCGGAAAGCCATTTGCCGTGCAGATATTTTAACAAATGAGTTTAAAAAAATAGAGCGTGCTATGTGAAAGAAAATCCCAGAGCCTTGGGAGTGTAAGAAGGCACGCTCTGCTTTTCAAATCCGGCTAGTAAACAAGGGTACTACCCATTTGCAGCGAGCGTTGCAAATCACTCCAAACCGTGCCAATGCTACCGGTCGAAAAGGGCGAGACCGCAGCGTATCGGCACCAACACATGAATACCCGAACCGGTTTCAAACCCTGCTTCCCAGCGATGTCTGGGATGTGGTGCTGCCGGTACCTCACTTCCAGGAGCCCATAGGACAGCTCAGGGTTGTCAGAGGCGCAGTGCATCGTCACACCGTGTGCTGGAGCTTGTCTCGGGCTTGCTTTGGCCACAGAGTTAAACCATAACAGGGCAGTAGGCACTGGGAGGTTCAGCGCAACGCTCCCGTAGCCTCCCTGGCCGGCCAGCAAATCGCGCTGGGGAGCTGGAGTTTCGAAGGTTTTGCGGTGGAAGCAAATACGTGTCAGTGCGTGTGTGTCTGCACACACACATGTATGTGTGCAAAGCCACGTGCATACACATGCATACGTAATGTGAATGAATGTATACTGTCTCTGCAGAGTGATAGGTATTACTTCGAATACAGGTATATATGTCTGTTTAACAGGAAAAGGAGACTTGGCTACTGCTAAGCTACGTTTTGAAAGAGACTTTAAAAATGTAATAATTCTGCATATTGCCCTTCCCAGCCACAGATGTTAAAGGTGATTTTTTTTTTTTCCCAGAATGGCAGAGGGCAGTACCCATTTCCATGTGCTGCCTGCGATCTGACGGAAAATGAGCAGAAGCGTAGGGCATGATTAATGAAGCGGGAGCCTGGCGGAAGGGATTTGTAGTCTTCCGAGCTCTGGAGCCATACTAAATCACCAAATATGGAGGAGCGGCGGTGTGATGTAACACTGTATTTACGTACGGCGCCGCTCTGCTGAAAAGACAAAACACAGCATCTGTCAAGCAAGAATTAAACCCGCTCTCTTCCCTATGGTCCCAAATAGGTCCCTCAGCCGGAGGGACAGCCACGCCGGGGAGTTCTGTGTGAGGGGAGCTTCTCAGCTGAGGGTTTTGCTCAGGCACTTGTGGGGCACGGGAGGCTCGGCCAGCCAAATCGCGCCTCGGCATGGTGCAGGTGACCTGAAGCCAGCAGGATTTGGCCTCACTCAATGTCACGGGGCTGTTAATTCAGAAAAGGCTGTAGTTTTAACTGAATTTTAAAGGGGTGGGTGAGCTGTGGGCAGTGGGTAAGGAGAGGTGCACGTCATCAGGGGCCGGATCCTGCTTGCTCTTACACGTAGGACTTGCCTTTGCTGTGCAGGTGGGCCTGGCTCCATTTGGTGGTATGAGCCACAAAGGCTGCTGTGAGCAGAAGCCAAACTGCCGTTGTCCGGGTATCTCCCATCCTCAGTTTTTTGCCTGGTGGTGCCCAGCTGTGCCCATGGATGGGAGGTCCAAGAGTGCAGGTCTTCTCCTGCACCTTCCCAGCCAAGACAGAACCAATAGGTGCTGCGGTCCCCTGGTTATTCCCAGTGATAGGAAATGCAGCTGGGCTGCTGAAGGTGGGGAAGGAGCACCAGGATCTCACTTGAATGAGTTTAGCTCCCTCGTATCCCAAAGAAGTGTGACAGTAGCTGGAGTGACCCGTGGCCAGGAGTTCATTGGGTCTGTCAGTAAAATTGCCAGTGAGGTTCTTCGAACGAGCTGTGTAGATCAGGTTTCTAGAAGACTCCTGCAGTGAACCCCAGGCTCTTTGAATTCTGACATTTTATATCTCATTTTTGTGCAAGGATGCAAAATGCATAAAAATATGAGCGTGTAATTAAGAAAAAAACCAAAAGGACAGAGGCTGCCTTTAGAAAAATATACAGGAGTTGAGTGAACCGATTCTTTCTGGTAAAAGACCAGAAAATGTGTATTTAGTAGCATTGTGAAAATGTTCCTGGTTAGTTGTTAGGCTGAAAGAGGTGTTGTAGGTTAGGTCTCGATACTGAGGTGCGACAAGTTAGCTTTGGATGCAGAATTTGCTCTGTCTGTGGTTTTGTAGTCAGTAAGTTGGTGTGTTAGAGTAAAAGATCGTCTTAGGATAAGTAATGGTTAAGCATCGGCTCATCTGAAGACAAGGAAGGAGGCAGCGAGTCATTCACATGCAGGGAGAAATGATGTCTATTTTAACCGTTGATAGGCTGCTCTTTATCCTCACCGTTTTCCAGAGACGGGGATGATTACAAAAGCTTATATGTATGTGTGCAACCTGTGCAGTAGCTGTGAGATCCATATAGGTGCAGGCATGCGTACCTGTCTCTATTCCGTGTGGTATCTGCCTGTGCATAGCTTTGACTTGCTATAAAATTTTGAGTGATGCTGATCCAGCGCTATAGCTGAAATGTCATAAATTTAACTGAAAATTAATAGGATATGTTGTGTGGGTCCAATGAGGCAGCTTTCATCAATATGTATGTCAAAGCTTCACCACCAGATACCGGCAGCCCGTGATTTGCAGTGAGTGCTACGGCAGGGCTTTAGTTATCCGCTCTCATATTTTACAATAGGGGGAAATATTAACTGAAGTATCTAGAGATCAGTGAATGTAAAATTGCTGTTCACTTATTGAAAAGGCTGAAGAAATATTTATCGTCTGCCGGTGTCAGGTTTTAGCGGTTTGTTTGTTGAATGTACAAATCTGAGGGAATTAATAAAAGGTTGTTTCTTGGGTGAGGAAGGATCTTAAATGTTACTTGGATGCAGTTGGAGGAACACTTTGGAGTCCTGCTGCATGTTCCCCTTTATAATGCCGAGTGTGTATCTGCGGATGCCGTATTTACTGTACAAAGAGGGAAGGAGGAGGGAAGGTCATTTTTACTTGCTTAAATCCTTTTTTCTAAAGCTGCTTGTGGCATTCAAATAAAATACGAGGAAAAATAAGAAAAACCTCTGCAGTAATTGGGGGAAGGTGGACATAATTTGGTACTAAATTTTAGATCAAGTACGTTTGATTATTACAGTTCTCAGGAGGTAATGTCTTTGAGTAGTCATTACACCACTGAAATTTTCTTGGGCTGTTATTAGTAGTTGTCATTATAATTCTGTAGGTTGTAAATTGCTATTCCTTATTATTTTGTTTTGTTTCCGAGACAAAAAATTATTGCTGTCTGGATTTGAATAGTTAGCATTGCATCTGGACAATAAGATGAAAGCTTAAAAAAAGGAAGGGGGGAAGGGACTATGGAAATATTTTGGAGTCAAAGTCTGTCTGCTTTCCCCATATAAAGAAACGGAGAGCACAGACTGGGTAAAACAGTTGCAGGCAGGAAAAATAGTAAGGGTGCTACCCAAAGGCTCCTGCTGCTGAGATTTGGAGCCCTGCGTACAAGCTGTATTTGTAAATAAGACAGAGAAAGGTTGTGAACCGGCAGCTTGGCTGTTTTGTCAAAGTACAATGTCAGAGAAACTCTTTCTAAGACAAATTGTAAATAGAAGTGTCACGATGATTGCATGATTGAGCTCCAGAAGTGTCTTGCAATTGTTGGCATTGTCAGAAGACTTTTGAAAGCTTAATTAAAGGCGGTGGCCTGTGCGGCTGTGAAATTTACTTCTCGGGGGGGAAAAATGTAAAAAATGTGGGGGATCAAAAAGTTGTTCTAATGCTAGTCGCGCGGGGATACAGGGCAGAGTCTCAGCTTTCCTCGTTGCCTTTTATAAATAACATTTTTTGAAGAAGCAAACACGTGACACCAATATCATCCTTTGTACAAGGTAAAGATTGTGTTAGTTTTCATATTCCCTGCTGTTACAGACAGTTAATGTAAAAATGGCTCTTTATTGGAAACACAAATACAAGTTCACTTGAAGCACAGAAGCAGGGTAGAAAGTTTTCCTCTGCCTCGGCGTGATCCTTCTAGGGGGAGCATCAGAGTGTTGCAGTGCCCTGAATCTTTCTGCTTTTTTGTTTCCCGCAAATCAGATCTTCTGGTTTAGAGGATGAGAAATGTGTTTTGCATTCTTTTTCCTATTGTATGAGACATTTAATTGCGGAGCTCACCATGGGATGAAGCATCGCTGCATCCAACGCGCTTGTGGTTGAAGAGGCAGCCTGGCAAGCATTAAGCTTCGTATAGATCTGAAAAGGTGCACGTTAGCATCACGTGCCGAAAGCTTTGAAAATAATGCACGCAATAAACGTAAAGCTCTGTGCAGCGAGTCCCAACAACGAATGCTGGCTGATGGAAACTGAGGCAGGGAGTAAATTAAACACCCTCTAATTAGCCCAGTGGGAGAAATAAAGTCTTCCCTAAACATTCCCATAATTTGGTAATGCCTCTTTTAAGGAGGAAGAGGCCTATTAGCATCACCCCATTTTGTATATGCAACCCTCAGCCCAGAGCTCTTTCTTATTTCATTCAAATAATAAAGACGATTAAAGAGGCTTGCGAGGCGGTGTCAGGCAACGGGAGTTCAGCCTCCAGTTGTTTGCCTGCATGCATCCTCATTACGGAAATTTTTTGGACAAAATTCCCTTCAAGATTCAGTCTGTTTTTATTTCCAGTAGTACCAGCTTAGTGCAATAAAAGGCGTTTAGCATCAAGCTGGACATGGCCTGGCACATTGCCACTTGGTTTTGTTTTTTTTTTTTTTCTTTTAGCTAATCGCAGAGGATCTCTCGTTACCTTTCTGCATGTTGTGATTTTGTTCGGATCGTGGTACTGTCAGTGATGTCATGAGTCCAAGGAGGTTGTCTTCTCAGCCTGGCAGGCATCTGAACGCAGCTTCCATCCGGGAGGGCTCTATTTTATGTGTCAGCTTCTGGGATATTGCCACAAGTTCATAAAATACACTGAGCTCATATATTTTAATACATTGAAACCTATATTCGTACTGGTAGCATGGTCCTAAAATGAACCATTGGTTGCTTGTTGTTTTTTTTTTTCCTCTGGGCTAATGAACTTTTTAAATCTCACTTTGTACAAAGGCAGTAGCTCCAGCCTGCCGGCTGGTAATGAAGCAGGTTTGGGACCACGAGGGTTGATAACTGTACATGGATTGCTGTGATTTATTGCAGACTTTTAAAAATAACAGGCACATTAATGGGTCCACAGACCGCCTGAGCAGTTGGGATGATCTTTTTTCCATTTTGTAATGAATTTACATGAAACACGGTTTGCTCTTTAGGCCCCCATCCTGGGTGCGCTTTGCCCCACCAGACTGGGACCGAGCATCACCTGCGTGCTTAAACGCATGCAGGAGCCGGACTGGCAACTGCGGACCCTCGTGGACAGGCAGACCAAGCTCTCACATTATTCACACCCTCCTGCGTTAATGCCAAACCCATTTTGAAGACCATAAACATCCTCCCTGTCTTTCTAATCAGGTTTAGTATGCAACGCATCCCGCACGGGATTCAGCGAGTTTGTTTCCCAACCTTTATTGGCCAGCTGCACTCGCTGTGCATCTCTAAAATATTTCAGCGAGGCTTTTCGCTCTTCTTCTGTGAGGACTGGTAACTTGGTGGCTGCTCCCCGGCTCATTCTTCATTCGGAGGTGGCATTGCCTCGGGTTGGCAAGGGAAAGGTTTGCGGTGTGGGGTGTGGTGAGGTCAGCCCCGATCCCAGCAGGGAATTTGTGTTCTTCATTTGCCTTTACAATCGGAGCACAGCTACTGTACCTTGGAGCAGCTCTCAGGTGTGAGCTCAGATGGGCGCATGTAAATGTCCTGTCAGATGCAACACAGGAATATTAATGTTTTCCTCACCACCACGCTATAATAAAGCTGTACACAGCCAGCTTAATATGCAGCCAGGCTGGGGAATTGTATAAAACTTCGATAGCCTAGTGTGAATGACAGCGGTGGAAAAAAATATTCAATATGCCACAGTTTGTGTTCTTGTTTTCCTTTGATCTAAAGCAAAATGAAAACATCCACTTCTTTCCCTCCTCGTTTTGTATAGGTGTTCTTCCTCTGCAAAATTGGTTAGGAAGTAAGGAAAGAAAATTAAATACGGAATGCTGCAGAATTATTTTGAAGTGCGTTAATGCCAGCCTGCTGGGGATGTAATTTTTCCAAGTATTAGCAAACATTTATTTTTTACAATTGGGATTGTTTGCTTTGCTTTTCATTCTTTTTTAGTATCTGGGTCTGGTCGAAACAAAGAAAACAGAGTCACCACAAACAGGGGCTGGAGCCCCCTTTGGCCCCCAGCTACAGGCACAGCCCAGGCCATACATCCTCTTCACAGAGGTTTCATTTCCATCTTCTTCTGGGTTCTAATCTTCTGCTCTATCCAAAGGTGTCTGTTTTTCACTGTGGGGATGTTAGAGGATTTTTAATAATGTGCTCATTTAACTGAATCAACAGCTGTCAGGAGCGGTTGTAGTAAATCCACAAAATGTACAAAGAAAAATACATACATTTCCTGAAACAAAACACTTGAAACAAATTGGCTGCCAAAAAAAGCTGCTGAATTCTAGGTTTGCAGACAGTGCACCAAAGTGTTTCTTCTCACTGTTCTCCCCGGAGACCTTTCCCCACTTGCCTGCCGCAATTCTGCTGGAACTTTTTTTTTGCCTGAACAGGTTGCTGTTAAAAAATCCCACCACTTTTCCCTACTTGATGGGTATGGAGCCCAGCTCGAGCTTAGATTTTTTGTGTTGCGCCCTAAATAGCTAAAACACCAAGACTGGAGCAAGAAGGGAAACCCAAATAACTGCATTACCATCAAGGAAATGAGGCTTAATATCCCTGTGAAATAGCTGTGGAAGAGAAGCTTCAGCTCTGCCCTGCCAGGTCGGCACTCTCGGGGTGCTGCTGAGGTCTGAGGCAGCTTCAGGGGGTGCTGCATTGGCACCCCGGCGAGTGCTGGTGGAGAGAGACCTGGGGAGCTTTGGTCAGTCAAAAAACCACATCCTCCCCCTGCTTTGCATAAGTGCTGCACAATTACACCTACAATTTGATCTTAGCTTCAGATAGAAAAACCTCTGCCTAAATAAACAATGGAATTACTGCTGAACAACAAAGGCTTAAAGAAGAGTGCTGCCTTCAGTGGTGTTATTATTGTTGTTGTGGATATTATTATTATTATTACTACTACTACTATTACTATTACCACAACTATTACCTTTTTAAAATAAACACACATTACAATTCCTGGCTCCTTAGGAAGTAAGGAGTTTAATTTTGCATTCATTGCTCATTTAATTGATTTAGCAGGCAGCAAAATATAAAATGCAAAAATAAAAATGTCACCCTC
Organism: Gallinago jamesoni; assembly: GCA_025769975.1. Classification (NCBI taxonomy): domain Eukaryota; kingdom Metazoa; phylum Chordata; class Aves; order Charadriiformes; family Scolopacidae; genus Gallinago; species Gallinago jamesoni. The sequence goes on from JAOQGH010000023.1 coordinate 2,840,672, forward strand.
ATCCCCCCAAATTTGCGGTAATTAATTTGTCACCCGGTGTTACTTTCCTGCAGTATCACAGCTTTTTTTTTTCGGACATAGCATGAATCATCTGGGTTTTGTTGCATTTTAGCTACCGAGTTTATTCTTTCTAGAATGAGAGAATGTAACGGCAAAACCGTCGTGCTTCAGCCAGGGCATGGCAAGTGCGTGGAGCATTTACTGTGTGAGGGTGGCCAGGGGCTTTTTCCTGTGTTTTCTCTATTATTGATAGTGATTTTCGTATTTAGGAAATTGGTTTTGTGCAAAGAGAAACAGTAGTTAAGGAACCTTGTTCTCTATGAAGAGGCAAAACACAGTGGGATGCATTTGGAAAAAGAGTATTACCCCCCGAAAGATTATTTGGAGGCTGTATTATTTCGTAATAAACTATAAACTGTCCTGTGTTAAATTTGTGTTATGTTAGAAAAAATCAATAAGGAAAAATTAAATTCTGATAAAGATACTCTTGGATCTTTGAAAACAACTGCTGTCCTTTTAACTAAAACATTTGAGGAGCTTCAAAGAGTATGTATTTCTTCTGATCTTAGAGCTGTGTGACTGGTAGCAGGGAAAAAAAATCTTATTCTACATACAAGTGGATTGCTTAACAAGTCAGCACAGACACATACTTGTTTGTACAATAGAGATAAAAATTCCTGTATAAAAATAATTCAGTTGCTGACAGCAGGCATTGTGCTGGGGCTGCCTCTTTTGTGTTGGCTGGGGGTCAGGGACCACGGCTCCCACTTTCTGCCAGGGGGAGGCTGTCACGATCGCTTGCTGGAGCCTGGAAATAAGTTAATTGCTTTATTTTAAGGAATATTCAGAGCCCAGTGGTGTGGTTTTTATGTCCGTTTGCCGTCTCTGGAAGCAGCAAAAGAAGGGGAGGGGGAAAAATCTCCTAACGGGGGGAGATGACTTGCAGGCAGTTTGGGAGATGTGGACTTCAACTGCTCGGTGACTCGGCGGCAGTTTCTAAACTTTTTGTTTTTAATCTAATTCCGATTTATGCTGTCACATCCCACATTGGCCCTCCCTGAACTCTCCTCATGTGAAGTAATGTCAGTGTTGGGGATAATCTGTTAAAACCGTGGACTGGTGGCTGATACAGATGTTTGCTGGTGCGGCTGTTGCGCGGCGCCAGGTCTCATTCTGTCTAATAAATGTTAAAAAAGCAGGGTGTTAGCATGGCCCTATCCTCTTTTTTTTTTGCTGGGCAGGGGTGCAGATAAGATAAGCCATGAGGTTGGGGAGGGCTAGTGATGTGGGAAGAGAAATTATTTGAACGTTCATTCATCCTTCAAAGTCGGGGTGCCCAGGAGAGGAGGGCAGCGTGGCTGTCCTTCCCCAACCTCCTCCCGTCCCTGGGGTCACTGGCAAAACTGGGGCTTCCTTTCACCCTCCTGGAGGTGCCAGCGGGATTGGGCCCCCATGGGGCTGGCCGAGAACGGAGCCAAGTTTGGCAGCGACTGCAGGCGCTGAACGGTTCCCCCACAAACTCCTTGCTCTCTCTCTCTCTCAGTGGCGACGGCTTTCGATCTCTGGGAGCAAAGCGACTTTCTCGGTGGCACGCTCTGGTGCGGAGATCTTTTGATCCCTCCTTTTTAAATGCAGAGAGTTCCTAAAATTAATGCTGCTGCACTTTGATGAAAATAATGTTTTTATAATACGTTTGCTGTTTACATGGAAGATGTGACTTGAGGGGAAAAAGGCTTTTTTGGAGGGTGGCGGAAATCTTGTTAATCTGCTCTCGGAGAGCAGCACACAATACTGCCTATGAGCAAGTCTGTGCTGCTTTTGATAAATTACCATGTTTAGAGATAGGTTTGGCTCTTAAGGGCTTAGTTTTCTGAACAAAGTCCATAACAATGTTTTCTGCCTCTGTTTGTCTCCAGCCCCTTTGGCTTGACTCGGAGCCCTGTGTTTAGTTGAAGCTCGGTCTGGAAGATATAACAATTTTGCATTAAAAAAATAAGGAAATCACAGGAAGAAAAACCCTTTTGCTTTTTGGATGAATCTTACTGATAATTTGCTAAAGCTCATTTGAATTTTAAGCACTTCTTTAATCTTCAAAGGCTAAATTGCTTTATGAATATGCATGGTGTGGGCAGACTTTAGTTCATTACCTAGTTGTAAATTCTAATGACCATTAGGTCCTTGCAGTAATTGCGAATTGTTTTGCATTTTTGATTGGCCTATTAACATGTGCATTCGGCACACATCAGGCCAGCCTGTCAGGCTGCTGAAGGAGAAAAAAAAGGTGAAAATTGTTTTATAGCACCAAGATTCTTAGATTTTCAATCTTGGAAAATTGATGATGTAAAAAAATTAAAGCGGTGTTTTTTCTTCTCAAGATTGAAAGTTCACCAAGAGATTTGACATATTTAATTTACATGATGACTTTGCACTCCTTCATTAATGCAATTTGCATATGAAGCTGTTGTTAATCACTTTTGATCATGTTTTGTGTATTAGCTGCCTCAGTGGCTCTTCTCCCTCAGATGCTCCAGTAGAAAGCAGCAAAATGATGCATCTTCTTGCCAAGTTTCCTTTAGTGAATTGAGGAATTAGGAGTCTAACCTTGAGTAATTAAATATGTTCTATCAGTTCTCTTTTAATGTTAAGTACACTTGGTTGGAAGTGTAGAAGGAAATTGTTCCCATTTGGGGGAGACATTCCTTTAAAAAAAATTGTCTGTGCGTCTAGATAGAAAAGAACTATTTTCCGTGATCTGGTGTTGCCTGGGCAGAAGGGAGATGTCCAGCAGGGCAGGGGTACAGCAGGGTCCGGGCTCTTCTTTGCATAGTGGGTCTTGAAGACACATGCCCCTGGCCTGATCCTGCGCTGCACATGCGTGCTGAGCTGCTGGTGGCATTCGGGTGGCCATTTGGCCTTTGGGGGACTCTTGTGCCAGGGATAGAGCACCCCTTTCGTAGGAGCAACTTGTGCAGTTGGCGCTGCTCCTCTTCCAGTCAAGTCTCCCAGTTGCCTCATCGCAGGAAGGGTCTTTTTCTCTTGCCTGCCCAGACAAGGTTTTAATCATCCAACCCTCGTTGTGAGCTGGGAGGGGAAACTGGGAGCAGCCCGGCTGGAAGCCTGCCTGGCTCCTGTAACCTGCCCGGGCATCTGTGCCCGGCCACTGCTGGAGGCTGTCCACCACCCACCCTGCCTGGCTGGGGCTGTGCTCTCAGGTCCCCGACTGGCAGCACCGCAGCTCTCGGCTGTGGGATCGGGCCCTCCCCTTTGCTTCACCCGTTCGATTGTCCGTCTTTGGTGATTGATGCTCAGCTTTGGTTTGAGAGTTTATCACTGGGTAAGAAGATGAAACAGAAGGGTGAAACAGATACCCTGATTAAAGGGACTGCTTAATGAAAGAAAATAAACGGAGAGAGAAAATGACCATTCTGGAAGGAACAGAAGTATAATTTTAACCTCAGAGGAGACCTACTGCTGCCCTTCCATGACTTCCACCCATACCATGCTAAAAGCATGGTTCAGTTCAAAGTTGTTAATATTCAGCTGGGAAACAGTATCCAGAACACAAATAAATTATTAAGTGCATGAACTTTTTCGGCAGTAAGATGAACTGATGGGGTCCATCTGCGAGATCCAGGGGCTTTTTATTTGTGTGTGTCGAACGATTCTGCCCTCTCCGACTTCATAGCCTTTGGTCCCTGGCCAAGTGCATGCATAATTGATTCCACACGCGCTATCATTTTCTTGATGTAATTGCTTTAGTAAGATATGATGAAATCTAATGGATAATTTACTATATGAAAATGACAAAAAAGTAAATGTTCGTGTTTTGTGCTGGGCGCGGGGAAGAGAGCGCCCAGGTTACCCACAGAGTGAAGGAAAACCCACTTGTACCATCTCCCGTGGGCAGAGATGGGAGTAAATCGCTAGAGGAGTTCAGAGCAAACTCTCTGTAATTAATTGGATTTTTACAACACAGGTGAAAGTGAAACACTTGCGTTGTTTGTAAACTTCATTTATTTTTTCTTGAGCGATGCCATATTTGCTTTTCTAATTGCCAGAATGCAGACTCAAAAAGTTCTCTGCACACGGCAAGGGGTAGTATTTTTAGAAATTAATGTGCCCTGGACTTGCTGCCCTGTGCTACAGATAGTACTCACGCTGATGCCTTGACTGGCAAAAAGACCTTCTATTCTAGTTGCTTAAATAATGCACCAGATTAAATTCAATGCATTGGTTTGGCTGGATGTATTTTTAGATAGTTCAGAAGTGTATAAATACCAAATCCACATATAATTCCATACACATCCAAAAGAAAATATTCCACTTCAAAATCTGACATGACATTGGTCTTTAAGAAATGATTTGTTAATCTCATTTCCTTTCCCCCCTGCTTCCCAGTCCTGGAATATTGTGTATTCCTTTCTGTAATTTTTTTAAATAGCCATTTGAGGTAACATATAGACACAAAAACATTTTCTCATTTGCTTCCTCCCCCCTCCTTGCTGTTTTCAATGTACTAAAAGAGGAAAAAATATCCAAGGCAAACCCACATAACTGTAGCAAACTGTTTCTGAGCAAGTCATAATAATGAACAACACATGATCTGAAATGTGATCAGCAAACATATACTTATGCCAAGGAATTTTTGCCATTCACATACCAAGGTTCTGTAAATCAGTAAACCGCGGCGGAGGAGCCCCCGGCACGGCGAGGGGAGGAGCAGGATGGGCTGCCCCAGCAGAGTCCTCTTGTTCATGGAGCAGGGAATGGGAACAAGTTTTCTCCCTTTCACCTTCCTCCCCTTCTCTCTCTGTCCTTCCACCAAAATGTAAAACCACCAAACAGACCTTTAAAGAGTAAAAGTACAGTCTGAGATATCTTCAAATGCAGAAGCAGACAAATCAGTAGCGAAGGAATGAAATTTTGTTGCAACGTTTTATGGGATTTTTTCCCCCCTTCCCCCCCCCCCCCGCCTTACACAGAACCAAAATGTAAATTACTTTCTGGTCCTAATTGGATTTAATTATTTCTTTAGGAGAGGATGGGTGGGAGGGGGTGGGAATGGCACACAGCTGTCCTAACAAAACAAAGGAACCAGAAAAACCTCACTTTCCCCCATGTTGGCTAATAAATGGTGCAGAGGATCCTAGTGCTGGCAAGCAAATGGAGTGCTCTGTAGACCTGGAGAAGGGGTAAGAGCTGCCGAGAGCATCAGGAGAAGGCTGTGCTAGCTGTTATGAAGTGCAATTTAAGTGGGGATGTATGGAGTCCTATTAATTTCTGTAACTGCCCTGTTTTGTAAAGCACCTAGCTTGGCTCTTCCCTTGACCTAAATCACCTTGCCTGGGTGGCTTGGCCCTGCAGCAAGATCCAACCTCAATATCGGGCCGTGAATCCCTCCATTGCTGCTCACCTGGGAAGCACCAGCCTCCCTGGGGCGCCTGCAGGAAGGGGGGACGGGGAGTGGATTTGGGTCCCTGGCACTCATGGGGTGTTGGCTGTGCCTTCTGCCTCTCCCTGCTGGTGGGGGAGCTGGCTGTGCCCCCTCGGCCAGAGTCTGGGGCACTTGGGTGATGGCAGCAAGGTCCGGGCAAGCTGGTGCTACTTTGATGGCACCTTGCACCCGCAGATCTCAAAGCGCTTTACAAGCTTTAATGAATGTGACCACTAACGTGATTTATAGTGTGATTCATTATTGGTATTGGAGGGACTGTATTCTTATTTTGTCATTTGCTGTTAAAATTAATACACTCCATGCTGGCTATAAAAGTGTATTTGCATTTAATTGCAAGTCAGAATGAATTAGTGGATATGATTTAAACTCGAACTCACTCCTTAAAAAGAAGTCTTCGGTAGGGAAGGAAAAATCAAGCTCCTTGCTGGACGCAGGGATGGAGAGAGAGGTTGGGGAGAGGAGGGGGCCGGTGGGGGCTTGGCTCTTTTTTTTTTCCTTTTCTTTCTTTTTTTTTTTTTTTTTTTTTTAATTCTTGAGGTTGCTTTCATCGAGAAATGCCTTAGCCAGGAGGGGCTTAGGCAAAGTGGTCAAGCACATCTGCTCCTGGGAAGGTAGGGAAGGAAAGAGGTTACTAGTAATAGGGCAGCAGCACAAAGGGAAAATTGTACACTGGAAGCATTAGTCTCCTCCGCGCTGGTGTGGCCAGACTGGTTTAGCAGACAGGATGATAGATTGCTTTGTCAAGGGTCCCAGGGTGTGCCCTGAACTTGAAGCACTTTGTTTATCTTGAATAGAAAGGGAAAAGCACAGACATAATCGATGTCTAGTTTTTTAGGAGGGAGGAAGAGGTAGAGGAGTGAAGCGGGGGGAGGCGGTGGGGGGAGGCCCTGGCTGTGGCTCTCCATTAACAGATGAACTTGGCTCAAGTCCAGAGTTTGATGAGAGAGTGTCACAGCCCCGGAGCTGGCCAGCCGTTTCAATAATTTTCTTTTTCCTTTTTTTTTTTTTTTTTATACCTGCTGACTGTACATCAAATGCTCCCAGGTCTTTCGGCTAAAGGCAAGAGGGGGGGTAGGGTGAGGAGAGAAAGACACAGCTCCATTTTTTCACTCTGAACCAGTTGAGACCAGTCCCTTGGCCACGCACGCAGGTTCTATCATCTTTCCTGGCTTGCTGTTGGGAAAAAAGAGTTGTCACAGTGCCAGTAACCTGAGGGCCCAGGACAAAAAGAAAAAAAAAAAAAGGGTTTGGTGTTCTGAGAGGCAACTTAAACTCTGAGAGTGTGTGAGAGCAAGAGGGGCTTGCATGTGTCTGGGAGATTTCAGAAATAGCAGGAGTTAAATTCAGGGGTAAAAAGCATCTGTGAGGCAAATTCCCTCCCTGGCCAGGGAGGGTGAACCTGGGGGACAGACTGAGCTCAGGCCCACAGCCTGTGAACGATAGCAAATTGGGAACATGGTGGTTCCCATCCATTTAAATAACTTTATGTGAAAAAAAATCAAATGGACACTACCCCCCCGCCCCGCAGCGCAGAGCTGCACATGGTGTGAAGGTGGCTGTGCTTCCAGCATTTACACAGCCTTCTTTACTGGGTTAGAGTTGTTTTTCTCTTAAAGTTACTTGCACTGCAGGAGGCAGGTTTGGCAGAGAGATAAGAAATGGGGCTGTGGTGGATGCTACCTGGGAGCTCGCAACCTGAGCTGCGGTTGGAGCTTCCCAAGGGCACCTGGTTGGGGGCGTAGGTGGCCCCAGCACGTTTGCAACTCGGCAACATGGTCTGAATTCAGGGTTGTCTTGGGTTTGGGTTTTTGTTTTTTTTTGGTTTATGATTATGCCGTCTCTTTCTGACAGTTGTTCAGCTACTTACCAGTCTTGGCAGGAGGCTGAGCCTGTAACATCCTGACATTTTTTGCTTTTTAACAGGCCAGTCTCATCGTGCTGGAACAAACAGCAGCTTAACTGCATTTCACTCTGGGTGATTTGAATAACGTGTACACTGGTCAAACAAGAATCTCCTCAAAGGAAGATCTTGGCGCCTTGTTTTCCGTCCCACTGACACCAGGTGGCTTCCAAAATGCACAGAAAGGGCAGAGCCAGGAAAACACAGGCTCCCTCACTGCTGCAAAGGGCAGTGTTCTCAGAGACACAGAGGGTAGGTAGGAGCAGGTCACCTGCCTGTCCTGTGCCCCTTCAGTGGGCTCCCAGCATCACACCTTGCTGGGAATTAGGAAGTTACTGGAAAGAGGGTAAGCGCAGGGATGGCCTTTGCTGGCGAAAGCTTTGCCTGGCCACCTTGCCTACATGTGGGCTGCGAATCCTTGTTTTTGAGGAGGCTGGGATTTTCAAACCACGGCGGTTTGAAAATCCCAGCCTTGTTTCCTCTCCTTCCCCTTTGCATTTTTAGCCAGCAGCTGGTGATGTGTAGTGCACTGAGCTCTGCTCTGTGGGAGGAAAGTACAAAGGCTGGGAAGAGGCTGTGGGATATGGCTCCACAGTCTGGAAGTCTCCCTCCTGAAACTGGTTCTTCCCTTGCTCTCTGTGTTGCGTGTCAAACCTTAACTGGTTTGATTGTGAACTTCTCAGTTACTTGGCACCCCTGTATTTTTTCCCAGGCATTTGCCTACGCACGTGCACAGCTCCCCTGTGTAATGCCTCCACAGGACTCCCTGTTATCTGCTGATCATGGTGTTTACCTCTATGGCATCCATTACGTGAGGACCTGAGTGCCTCGGAGATGTTAATGAATACACCCTCACAATACCGGAGTGAGATAGGCAACTACTCTTTTACAGCACGTCAGAGGTGGGGTGACATGCCCCAGGTAAGGCAGGACAGCTGCTGCAGTGTGGGGACAAGAACCCAATGCCACCTCTGCCATGTTGCAATTCCTCCCTGGCAGCAGCTGGGCAAAGCTGAGAAGTGAAGCAAAGACACGGTCGCATCTCCAAACCAACCCGCTCTTTACCAAGTCCTTGCTCTCTGCGAGGGGTCCACCCTGCTCCTTTGGCCCGCCGCACCTCTCGCCCCATGGTCAAGCTCTGCGCAAATGCAAGCGCTTGGTCCGAGGGACACGTGCCTGACTGCGACCGTGCAACACAGCATCCCTCGGGGAAAAGTCACCCTGCATGTCTTCGAGGAGGTAGTGGGCTTTGTGGGGGCTCCCTGCATTTGGGTTAGCGGCATCGATAGAGAAGGTAGGTTGTATGTCCAAGAGACAAGGCAGTGACCTTTGGGTCAAGTACCTGTGTCTGGAGAGCCTGTGATAAATATTGTACAGTGGGAACAATGGGGCTGTAACAGAGCTGCGACCGAAAAGGCTACGGCCGAGCAGCTGGCTGGCTAAGAGGCTGCTGGGGGAGCGGTGTAGTATTTCTACTTCAAACTGATTGAAACGTCGACTAAAAATCAATGTTGTTGACTAGTGATAATTTACAGTTTTCTCAGTGCTAAGTAGCCACGCGCGTAAGGATGCGCTTGCGGCACCGGGACGAGCGCCGAGCGGTCCGGGTGCAGCGCTGAATCAGATGCGTTATAGGTCAGCCCTTTATTTGTTTCATCACGACTTTTACACAGTTGTCATGTAATTTATGGCTGCTTTCGCGTTGTCAAACATTTTCATTGCGGCTTCTTCTTAACACACTCCTGACACAAACACGGCTGCTTTAAAGACACTGTATTGTTTCATAATCTGAGAGGAGGACTATAAAACATCAAATTACACTATCTTCAGGCTAATCTAAATGCACTACAGATTGAAATCAGAGCTCATTTGTCCCTGATGCAAATTATTAAGTTCTAATTATAAATATCCATTTAATTACCCCATACATTTTTATTCTGCAGACCCTTCTCAGCAATTCTGTCTGAGATACAGTAGATGTATAGGAGAAAATCTGCAGCAATTAATGTGCATTTCCTAAATAATAAAGAACAAACATGAGCCACTTTGTTCATGGATGACATATCTGCGCACACATTTTTAGCTCTCAGTGTCATGGCGTCAGACACTGAATGCTAATTCAAAAATAAATGGAAAAGACAAAAATTAAAAGTTTGGGGGTTTATTTCCATCCCCCTGTTTGTGGAGAAACCTGGATCCTTCAGCGCTTTGTACCTTCCCCTTGCAAGGGACAAAGGTGTCTTGGGGAAGCACGGTGTTTTGTCCCTGGCTCCTGTCTCATGGACGTGCTGGTCCTGAAGCCTCCTTGTACTGGAAGCCCCACGGACCCAGATGCATCTTGCAGTGAAGCAAACTGAGAGAGCCACTTTCTGCCATGTCAGCCTCTTCAACTTTTTTGGTTTCATGCCCTAACAGTGGTCGAGCAGGTTACAAAAGCCCCTCTAAAGCAGCGGTAGAAGATGCTTGCGGTCCCCTCCCTGCTCCTGTGCTCCTGAGGGCAGGGGCAGACATGGAGGAAAGTGTCCAGGGGGCAGATCCTGCTTGGAGTTACCCTGGGCATAAATCCTGAGCGGCTCCCCTGCAGCCAGGAGAGTCACTTGGTAGGCACACGGCGTAAAGGTGCTTGGGATCAACCCGTTATGATCATTTATATTCACATTAACAGAAAGCCTCATCTAACATCCACTGAAGTCTTGGAAAAACATCAGAGAACGTCAGGCATTGACTCAAGCCTGGATGGAAGTGATGTCTATCAAAAATTGCCAGAGCAGTGCGGGTGCGTGTGTGCGTGTACCCATATACATATATGGGGTAAAAATCTGACTGCAGTTAGTGTGAGCATTACCACAGGCTTCGTTGCACTCCGTATTTATACCCATATTTGCATCTGCTTTCTGGGTGATAGAGTAGGCTTTCTGGAAAGGATACTTGTATGGTATCAGTAATTATAAACAAAAAATGAGCTTTGAATTTTCTCAGACATATATTCTACTGAAGGTCTATTAATTTCATCAGTTAAGAAGATGAGGGGCCGCAGCAGTGTCTTCAATTCCCAAGTAACTTTGTCATTACTTATTTTAATCATTTTGTCTCAAACTTTGTCGTAGAGTCACAGAAGAAAATCTTGAAAGTGGAAAAAGTATTGGTAGGAGCCTCAGACCCTTTATATAAAGAAACCAAACCAAACCCAAGCCTGATTTCCTAAATAAGAGGATAATTATTTTAGCTTTTCTAAAGGCAATAGTGTTTTTTGAAAGATCAATCTTTCTTTTGTTGGGGTTTTATGGGGGGTTGTGTTTTTTTATTTTATTTGGGGTTTTGTTTGTTTGTTTGTTTTTTGCAACTTGCACCACAGTTACTGTACTTCTTTGAGATGTGGATTTTATTGTGATTCCTCTGTAGTGCAGTCACCGTGCAGAGGAGATCCTGTTTGAGTATTTGCATCTTGTCATGTCTATTATACAGAAAGTTAAACTACAGCCTAACCGAGCAGCAGAATGGTGAGCAAGCCCTGTCGCAGGCGTGCCAGTGCTTTAATTCCTGCCTGATCTGCTTTTACCTGAGCAGCTGAGTGTCTCTCTGCTCGTCTAATTGTCCTGAGTAGAAAGTAAGCTATGTATCCCATCACCCATACTAGCATTTCATAAAGATACTCTTTATCTATTATTATTATTGCTATTATTATTATATCCTACAAATTCATTGGTCATTGTATTGCTAATGTATGGTAGGGTCCTCCATCTCGGACAGGCTCTGCTTGCTAATGGGGTCACTCGTGTCAGGGTGTGATGTATGGATTACGTTTACCGTGGCATGTTTTGTTTGTGAGCAAGGCTGTGGGAGTGGGGCAGATGATGAATGAAGATTCTTGACGGTTTCATGCTTGTCCCTGTGGTCACAAGCCTCCAATACAATAGTGTCTGGTGATGGAGAGGCATTTATATGCCTGTATCAGGCTTGGGGTCTGTGACTGAAGTTGAAAGTGTGATAGTCCACTGCTTTGGTATTTGTGGTTAAAGTTCTTATGGGACCTGGATAAATGCTTGAGATTTGCTGTGAAAACCTTGGTGAGTGTGTGAACCCCACCCAGCTACATAACTTGCCTGGTTGAAACATTGGTCTGTTTTCCATCTCTGGGTCTCTACATATCATCTGGGTGGTCTTCATCGCCTAAACACAAACAGCCAAATTGGTGTGAGCATGTGGGCTTGTTAGGGACCCCAGTGATGATTGCCTTCAGAGGCCTTCCTTACCCTCTAAGATGCATGGAAAACATGTATTCTCTTAAAAATCAAGGTTGCCCTAGTGCCTTCATGCCTTGACTGGGCAAGTGGGCTGCAGAGGTGGGAGTCATGGGCATGACAAGGATGGCCTTTGTCCTCTGGGCAGCTGGCTTGTCACGGGGGCAGAAATATGCTTGGAGCTTCTCACTGGTCTCTCCCTGTTTCCCTTTTACCCTCTGTGCATCTGCTTAAATGGACAACTGTGGTCTGCACGCAGGTTCCTCTTACTTATTTTATCTCCTGAAAGAGATGGAGTCCAACAAGCTTTTACCCACCGAGACTATAGAGAAAACGGCCAGGCAATTTTTGTTTCAATCTAGGCGTCTCTCCGGAGCGCTAGTTCCAGAGACTGATCAATAGGTTTTATTGTGGACCTCACTGTCTCTAAAAGCACCGTGACCTTATCCCGTCTAAAAATAGTGTTTGCTCTTGCTGCCTGCAGAACCTTGACCTGTGAAAACCCATTTGGAGCATAACTGACACGTGCAGTCAGCTGTGCATCCAAGACCCTTGCATACTGTGGGAGAAAGCTCCCTGTGCTCCTTGTAGCCCTTGTTGGGAAGAAGCAGAGAGGGAGTGGTGCAGGGGATAGAAGTGCCCAAGACAGATGAAGGCTGGTCTTCCCAAGGTCCTGAGCAAGCACTGCTCCAGCCATGGGCAACACATGCAGTGGAAAGCAAGCACCTCTGAACATCCATCCCCTTCATTGGGAAGAGCCTTACACGCAAGCCCAAATTCACATTTGCACCAGCACCGTGTGCCAAGAGCATCCTTTCTGTGAGATGTGACTTTACTGTTTCTACTGGGAGAGTTGCTGAGCTCTGGCAGATTTGTGGAATGCAGTTCCGGAAAACATGGTCTCCTTTTCTTCTGAACTGCTCTTCTTAAGATTGGGTGAGGGAAGATCACCTGAGTTAAAACCAGTTCCTTGCTGTTGGTGAGTGGGTGCATTTTATTCATCAAGGGAGTTCCCAAAGACAGAGAGAGGAGGGAGAGCTCAGTGTAGGTTTTGGTGACCCAGTGATGTACCAGAGGGGCTTAAAGTAGCCACCAGGTACTTGCTGCCTGTGGCAACACCTGGCAGAGAAGAGCCCTCTTGCGGATGTGTATCCTCCACCAGAAAGGACTTATTTGGTATTTTCCATGCAAATTAAGAGATATGGAAGAACAGCCTGGGGACCCTGCTGCTCCTCCCTCCCCATTGCAGCAGGGCTGCCTGGCAAGGGTTAACCAGCCTCCCCGGTGAGCAAGGTCTGGTGCTGAGCCTCTGGGAGATGAAAAGGGAAGCAAGCTATGATTGCAGAGCTGTAAAAGGTGGCATTTTGTTCTCCTGCTAACAAAAGCCAGGACTATTGTTGCCTCCTAGCTTGAAAGAGAGGTCACCGGTGGTATTAGTGCAGCTAATCACATAAGAGGCCGGGTGGGCTCGGTGTGCGGAGTCTGCTGCTGGCGGGGCTGAGACCGGCCACCCCGGGCTGTTCCCAGGCACAGGTTCCTCTTTGGTTACACAAAATGTCTGCTCCCGATCTCCTAATGCATAGGTTATTATTAGCTGGTGTCACTCAGTTATCTGAGAGTGGCGCTTTTAGCTGCCATCTAAGTGCCTGACACTTGGGTTTACAGCAGATTAAATTAAATTTTAGGCTGGTTTGGCTTTACTGGGTGTAGACAAAAGGAGCAGCTGCTGTGGAAATGTAATCTGGCCCCAACGAGGATGGGGAGCCCTAGCTGGTCTTCCTCCTCTACCCAGGCTTGGAGGATCTCAACACGCAGGTGACTCTTTTGGGAGTGGGTACCTGAAACACCATCCCCTCTAGCGTGGGCACCTGCACCTCCAGCTCAATGCCGGGCCATGTCCCTACCAACCAAAGCATGTTGAGGTGGAGAGTGTTTAGATGTGACCAGCTGGCTAGCACGCACACCAGACTGGTGCTTATCTTTAGAGTGTCTGTCCAAATGCTGTAGGGCAGAGCTCATGATAAATACCATTTACTTATTGACGGGTATGTTGGAGCAGTCCATTCCTTTTGCTGGTGGGCACATTTTTGTCTTATTTATTTTTGGCTAAAAAAGCAGCAGGCCTACAAGAAGATTCTGCGTAAGTTTATTCTGCCCTAAAAGTGGATCGGGTCAAGGCCAGGTCCAGAAACTTGTCAGAGGTGCAATTGCTTTAATGCAACAGCCAACTGTTGCCGCGGGTGGGTGGCACAAGGATGGTGATCACAAGTAGAGACTGTGTGGGGAAAGGAGGTCAAAAACGGGATCTGTGTTGGAGACTGGGTTTTTCTGGGCTAGCTATGGGTGGAAAAATTAGCTGGCAGGAGACCTCTCCCCGACATCCGCTGCTTGAAGGGCATTCTTAGACATCAGATGTAATATCACCTCCATCTTTAAAGTTAGATTGATAGCGATCAAGGACACCTCGCAAGATGAAGACGTGACTGGCCCTGCTCCAAAACTGCTTTCTCAATAACTTTCCTCAAGAAGGGAAGGGCAGCAGCAGATCAGTGGATGTCAAGGCTATTCATGTCAAGAGATTTTTCCCTTAGCCGGACAACGATGTTCCAGGGTGGCTGGCATCTTGCCCTCCTGAAGTGAGGCATCAGACCAGTCATCGCTCCAAAACCTGAGGTGGTGGGCTTTGTGGGGCAGGAGAGCCCAGGGCTGGTAGAAGCAGCCGCTCCACACATTGCGTTTAGTCAAACTGGGTGGAACTAGCAGGAAAAAGCAAATTACAAAAGGTAATTGCAGGATTAAAATGCAGTCCCCCTCTTGAATTTATTGGTATCTTTTCTTACGGCTTTGGGTTCAACGACTGGCATAAGCAAATGTCGTTTTTCTAGTATATCTTGGCATTGACTGGTGTGCAGCTCCAGCAGACCGGCCTGCTTCCTTTTTAATCCTGCACCCTGCTTGTCACCATCCTCCCCATTTAATTGCCTCCTGGCTTCGGAGAGCGTCTCTGGCTGCGGTTTGTATGTAGGATGCATTTCAGGGGAGGTGTTGTACTGTGCATCTCTACACCTATGGAAGGAGGTATGGTCTCAGAGGCTCTGGAGCCAAGGTTTTCAAGTACAAAGGGCAAAGTGGAAACACCTCTTTGGTTTCTCTGCCCAGCCTTGCTTTTGGGTTTGAGCTGGGCAACTCTGATTATCACATTGAATTTGCCACCTTTCAATACTGGTGATTGTTGTGGTGATGGGGTGTTGTTTTTTTTTGGTTTTGGTGTTATGTGTTAGTGTTTTTGGTCCACCACAAAAAAAAACCAAACCCAAACAAACCCACAACCAACCATGAATTCTGTGAATATGAGATTGGGATGGTGGTGGAAGAAGGGACAGAGCTGTGATGCAGGCAGCCACACAAGTCTTGGCGTGGGAGGCTTGTTGCTCCTTGCAGCCTCTGACAAGTCGAAGACCTCTTTGAGCAGTCCACAGGGACATGCAACAACTCTGGCCAAGTTTTGGTCCTAGCACTTTCCCTCATTCCCTGAGGGACTTCAGAAGAGTCACAAATAATTCAGCGCAGTGTGGTGTTTGTTTAGTCACAGGGGTAGGATTCAATCGCTTCATTTCAGCATGTGGTAGTGTGTTCATCTGAAAAAAGAGAACTTTTTTTTGTTGTGTAGTATGTTTGCTGGAAAGCGTGATTGGGTGAATTCAGGTGCAGCTTCAGCTGGCAAAAAGGAAGAGAGATTGAGAAAACTTTTGGTCACTGAAGCAACATCTAAGCATCTTCTATTTCATTTCCATGCAGTTTTTCCCTCTGAATTTTCTCTTTGGAAACTAAATGGAAAATCTATTTCATGTCCCTATGCTAATTATTATATGGACCTCTTATGAAGGGGGTTAGGTTTACATTATTAATATCTGTGCAACTGCTTGACAACCTCCACTGCAAAGTAGTTGTCTGCTTGCCTTGTCTTCTTTAGAGTTTTGTTTAGTGTGGTGGCAAGATTGATCACCCTGTGCAGATCTGAGGTCTTGTATGGATTTCTAGGCACAACTGTAGCTATACCTCACCTATACGCTTTGCCACTAGGAGTTTTCCAACAAGTGGATAATGCATTTTAATCACCTCGGCTGACCAATGGTAGCATTGCTTTGAAATGGATGTTGTTAGCATTGAAAGT
The DNA here is from genome assembly GCA_025769975.1 of Gallinago jamesoni. Classification (NCBI taxonomy): domain Eukaryota; kingdom Metazoa; phylum Chordata; class Aves; order Charadriiformes; family Scolopacidae; genus Gallinago; species Gallinago jamesoni. The sequence continues at coordinate 2,856,442 of JAOQGH010000023.1, forward strand.
CCCCCTTGCCTGTGGTATTTTATAAATCTGGGATTTAGCAGGAGGATTTTACCACATGCTGACCATGCTGCTTTTCGTCTCAATGGGAATGTCCCCAGTGTCTATGCATCTGCCAAGTAGCCATGTGGCTTGGCTTTGGGGAGAGTGGTGACTGCTGCTCTTTCTAAGAAGCTCTTGGAAACCCAGTTTTTGATTCCATAACTCTCATATCTACATTAGTCATTGGGGCTACATTATGTAAATAACCCAGTCAAATTCAAATTGTATTTGCATAATTCACACCTCATGTCTGATGGGAAAAAAAAATGCAGTGTTTTCTTTAAATTAACAAAAACCTGTAATTATTTTCTCCTACACATTAAAATTGGAGAGAAAGGCGTATCCTTGAATTTTATTCTTTGTATAATTTGTTTTTGCTGTTGTTTCAGAATAATTTAGTACTGTATTTGTTAGGAACTGGCAGCATCTGCTAATTTTCAGAGCTATCATGATGATGGCAACATAAAAACTTGAGGCCAAAAGTGGGACCAACACCTTATTTGCAAGCATTCACATATATTTTGGTGCTAACATTGCTCTGCTAGCAGAGGCATGCGGTGTTCAGCATAATAAGAGCATGAAAATTTGGCCCTAAGCAATCATTTCTGCCGCATTGGGGTCAGATTGTGGAGCCGTTACTCATCCCGGTAAGTATTAACCTTCAGAGAACAACGGCTGTAATGAGATTACCTGGGTAAGTGTTTATCCCGTCGGGAAGGAAGTTGCGGAGTCCGGACCCACTCGTATTTTGGGAGAGATAAGGTGGGCTCTTTGCTCCGCAGGTCGCTTTCCTACCTGTGTTGGCAAAGGGGAAGGTGCCTGGCAAGGCAGGAGGGGAACGTCGGGGACACCAGCCGGGGCTGGCTGGGAGTTAATGCTGACGCCTTTTGAAGGAGTGGTTTAGCTATGTGTTGTCTTTCCTGGATTAGCCATGCTGAGAAGGGGAAAAAGAAAAAACAGTCAGTGCTTGAGTGACGTGAACAAAGTAATTGACTATCAGTATCAAGAATTACTGCACAGCCATGCAGGGGACAAGTCAGAACATAACTTGACAAAACCCTGCAACAAAGGGCTGCTCAAACACACCCTTGAGTCTAGGGATCTGTAAATTGAGCTTCGATCCCAATGAAATACTTTTAGGCTTTGTGTGTGTTTTTGTATCTACTCACAGCGATTCAGTGCCACACAGGAGGTGACTGAAGTCTCCAAAAAGAAGCAGCAAGCAGCATGCTCTGCTGAGCACCGAGATCAGCGGTTCGTGTCCGTCCACGGCAAAGTGACTTTAGTTTTCACAAATCGCACAGGGTTTCTCTCATTCCCATCTTGTTTTCCTTTGTGGCTGTGTGTAATTTTCTAAAAATTTGGGGAAGTGAAAAAGCTCCCCAGTCATCTTTTAGTTGGTGTTTTTCTCTCAAGGGAGAAACAAAGAGAGAGACCTTGTATCCTGCCATGTGAGTGCAATGATCTTCCTATGAGCAGCTCCACACCCATTTCTTCCTACAGGTTAGAGACACATTTTTGGCACTGGACACGGTAAGTGTTCCAACATGTTTTTAATCTGCAGCTCTCACATCTTTAAAGGTCTGGTGTCGTGGCTCTGATTGCGTGCACGCATTTCAAGGTACCGGAGTAGTGCAAAGTACAAAATGTGGGTAAAGTATGGTGACACAAATTTAATTTGTTGGTAGGATTTTTTTCTGCCTGTGCTTTGGTGATGCTTTCTCTGTCCTTAATTTTTCCTTGAACACTAGATGCCTCTTCTGGATTTTTAGATGTCTAGCAAAAAGCTAGTGGTAGCACCCTGTGCTACTTTTCGCATTTATTCCTAAGTGCTGAAAGCTGTCAGCTGCGTTTGCTAGGCATGCAAAGTCAAATGCCTTTGGTTGTTCAGTTTCTAACCAGTGTACACTGAAATGATGAAACATGGTGCCAAAATCCACCAAATTCTTTCTGTGGACTTGGGTTTTGGATCAGCCTCCAAATTCTGATTTCATTCCTTCCCCATTTGCTGGAGATCTTGAGCGTGCCAATTTATTTTTCCCCCCTCCTCTCTGGGTGGCATAGCCACAGCCTGAATTCAAGCAGCCTCTTGATTTCTCAGATGCTTTCTCCTATGGACAAAGCTGTAGGAACAAACGCCTGGGGTGGGACACCCCCCACCCCCCCCCGGCCACCGAGTATGGGCTGTGGCTGTCACATGATGCCTTTGACATCCAGAGATGCTGAGGTGGCTGCATCTCGCCTCATTTTGTGTTTAACTCAAATACTCTGAGAGGGGAACAGTGCCTGTGGTGGAGTGGCAGATAGGGAGGAGGGAGGAGGAGATGGATGATCCTTCTCTTGTTCTGGAAAGATTTCAGCGGTTGCCCTTGGTCCTTTCACCTCTCTGGGGCTGTGCAAGGGTTACAGCATTTTAGACATTTCCCAAGGTGTCAAGCATTTGGAGTAGCATTAGGAAGAGACTAGATGAACGACCAAAATGTAGGGGCAAAATAAATTAGGCAGTTCACAAGCTGCAAACAAGTAATCCGCAGGGAATAACGAAAGCTTGCGGTTGGGCGGCAGTCCCTTCTCCTGCCCGTTGCAGCAATGCTTATAAATCAGGGTAGCAAAACAGGAGCCCTTATTAGGCCTGTCTGACGTTAAAGGTGCATTTAGCCGCAAAGTGTAGCACTGGCTACTGTAACGTTAGACGGATGCTTGAACTCTGCTGCAGCTCGCTTGGAGAGGACAGCAAGGCTGTGCCTTTGGGACTGGGTCAAACCCCCCTTCGGGTATTGTGTTTCCCGTTCTCCAGAGAGGGGCTGTCTGGCTCCATAGGTTCAAGCCATGTTTTTCCCCATTTGTGTGTCTCTCTGGTTCTGCCTCCTGAGGCATTTCTTCATCCTCCTCTCTCTGCCTAACATCCCCTGCTCTCCACTCCCTCTGGTATAGTGGCTGTGGTACCCAGCACGTCCTCTTTGACCACTGGCATCTCCTGTCCCCCAAACCCCCTCTGTAGGGTCCCTGGCCTTGCTGAAATCCTCCTGGTTATCTGCTTCATCCATTGCATGCAGGGAAACCTAACTGGCTGGTGTAGGTGCTCGTAAGTGAGTGGTGTTATATTACTCCACATAAATGTCACATTAATGGAGCATTATAACCAAAAGATGCTCATAGATCACTCTAAACCATTTTAGGCATCTGTTATGCTTCTGCCACCTGCTCTTCACCCATTTGTTTGTGTTTGGGATGGGAAGGACACTCTCAGGAGAGCCTGGACACAACTCAGGGGCACAGGGGAGGTGAGAGTGGGCCGGTATGATGGAGCGGCCCACCTCCCTGCTGGGACCTCCAGCGGTGTGAAGCCCAGCTCCACTGGTTCGTGTTGGCTGTGCCAGAAGGGGCGCAGCATCAGGGCACCAAGAGGGCGCGCCGTGGCTTGGCTTTGAAAGGGTGTTGATAGAAAGTGCTGACTTATCTGAGCTGGCTCAATGCCTTCTGAAAGTCCGGTGTAGGCAAGGGGGGAGCCCGAGTGTCGGCACAGCCGAAAGCCCACAGTGCCTCATCTGTGACGGCTTTCTAGATCACACCATGTAACACAGCCCAACAAAGGGCCTTTAAATCCTAGTCAAGAAGACAGACAATAGAAGGTCAGAGTTTAAAAGAGAAAGTGTGCCTCAGACTGATGTAATTCCCCTTCTCCCCCCTTTTCTTAGTGTGAATCCTTTGATATTTGAGCAGGGAAATCCTTTTTATCGGGAAACTCCACCTCCTCTTATCTCATACTCCCTCAAAAATGCTATCTGCTCTCCTGCCTTTCATTCTTACCAACCCAGTTTGCGGTGGAAGCCTCCCTGTATGAGCACGCTGCCCTCCCATCCCTCTCGCCCGCCGGTGGGTGCAGCAAGGCCCAGGGCTCAATGCAGGGACTCACTGTTAAGTAAACACCCTCTGGCTAATGGCTCCCCTAGGGAGTCCTGCTCACCTGTCACGATCAACATCCTGGGACCAGCAAGAGGTTGAACCTCCAGGTGACATCGTTGAGGTGCCTCAGCTGGTCATAGCAGCAGCTGGACTTGGGCTAACGTGAGAGTAACCTTGGAAATGTGGGGGGTTATTTTCCCAATCAGACCACTCTGCCCAGCCCACGTTTAGGTGCTTCCTCTTTGGAGCTGGAGGACCCCACTGCTGCAGGCAAAGAGGCAAAAACTCATTTGCAGACCAAGCACAGTGGTGCTGGAGCTTTGCAGACTGTGGAAGACTTCAGTGTGCTGGGAAGGAGTGACGCCATGGGAGGAAAAACCCATCAGACATCGGCCTGCCTTCCCCTGCATCTCTACCTGTGCTACCTACTTTGAGGGACACTTTGTCATCTACTTTGCATTTGCTATCTGATACATGGGCCACTCTCTGAGTCTCTGGTGTGTCATCTTGGACCCTTGGGGGGGTCTGCAGATGAGGCAACCATTGTGATGCTGCCCTTGCAGCAGTGGCAAGCAAATGACAAGGCATAGGTGGTGAAGACTGCCCATGCAATCTTTTTCATAAAAAACATAAAATTAGCCATATTGAGTCAGACCTGAACCAGTGTCCTCTTTCTGGACTGGCCAGAGTGGGAGCCCTTGGAAGGAGCAGAAGACATAAAGCAGGCAGGGAATTACCCGTCCCCTGCTGTGCTCTCCTCTTTCCTCTCCGGCATCGTGGGTTGGACTAGAGCATCCCTGACTCTCCCTTGAGCTTCTGCCCATCCCCTCTGGTTACTCGCATATATTTTGCCTGAACTGGGACTTGGGAGGTTGCATTACATTGGTGATTGCATCAGATCAGTCATGTTTCTTAACCTCTGTGCAATGGGCTCCAGTAAGACTTGTTAGCACTCTTAATTTGTTGTAATAAACAATTGCAAAGCTGGGAAAAGGGAATGTCCCTGTGTGTATGCTTAAAGCTACTGGGTATCTCTGTGGGGCTGCAATAGCTCTGGAGACAAAAGAGCTTCTATTCTTCTTCTGCTCCATGGAAAATTAGATCGTGGCACTGACCCGTGCTGTTGGTAGTCACAGAGGACCAGGCTCTTCTTCCACGCAAGCAGGTTTTCATCTGGTGTAACTCAGTGGATGTCAGTAGGACTATTCTTAATATATGCTCATGTAAGGCAGCACAGAGATGTGCCCAATGCATTTTTAACTGTGGGAGACATTGGGTACTGGGTATCTGTGCAGATGTCCAGCTGGAGCCAGCAACTGCTAAGGTGATACCCAAGGGGTTTTGTTCTTTCTGCATGCAGAAGAGCCAGTGAATCATCTGTAGGCACACCTAGGGTAACCCTTGGAGTGTAAATCAGACGGGACCAGCCTGGCCAATTTGCACCAGCTGATGTTCTAGCCCTGAAGGCTCATTCCTGAAGTCAGATGGGAATGGCCACTGAATTTTTCTCCATAAGCCATTAAAAGTGACTTTTCGAGTATGTGTGATTTTGTCATTCACATTGCTGTCTCCCCTCCTGTCAGCTCTCAAAACACATGGGGCTTGGGCAAGAACTCATGGCATTTTTCAGTAATGACTTACCATCTTTCTGGGCTAATTCTGCACTCCTGCATTTCCAACTTCTTACAGCCTGGAAAAGAGCTTGGCTGTGAGAAGGCTGTGTTCACGAAATGGTGCAGAGTGGAAGGAAATGGTGTCATTAATTGTGCAGTTTATATAGATTGCAATTCTTGCAGCCTTCAGGTCCAATGCAGATTAGTGCTCCCTTAGCTTAAAATAACAAAAAGGGAACTGTCAGAAACAGAGCAAAAATATTAGCATGATGAAACATGTTAACAGGTAGCCATTAGCACTTTATGTCTGCATGAATAGTGTCTTTAAGTGTTTTATTGGTAACAGAGCAGGGAGGATGGGCAGAAAATTGCATTCATTTTCAAACTGGCATTTTGCTTTAATTGCATTTTTTCTATTGTCATCACTTGTCAGGGAGGATGTCTTCTCAGTCAGGGTAACCTCTGGGCTGGGGAAGCGGCCTTGGGACGGGGCTGGGTTTTGAGTTTCTTCTGCTAGAGAAAGAGGAAAGGAGCAGGTTGTCTGGACAAGACCTGTTATTACTCTTATTTTGCTGTTACAATGTGTGAGAGAGAACCCAACTCTGAAAAAAAGGTGAGGGAAGGCTGTGATGTAGAGCAAAATGTGAGTGTAACGCCCAGGGAGGTGCTGGTCAGTCCAGGTGCATGAGATGTTCCTGCAGCCGAATCACAGAAAAATCACAACTCTGAGCTTGGCTCCTGGTTGCATTGATACTTTGCTGGTTGCCGTTTGACTGATCATTGATGATCATTCCCAAGCAGCAACATCCAGCAGTTGCTTAAGGGAATGGTAGACATTTATTTGCAGAATTAAAACAAAAAAGAAAAAAAACAAGAAAAAAAAAAACCCAAACCAGGGAGAAACTGGCAAATATTTGCACCAGAAGTTAAGGAAAATCCTTTTGGGTTTGTTGATAGTGTTGAGGGCTGTGGAAGTGTTGAGGACTGTGGAGGAGAGGCCATTGCTGCTCCTCACCAAGCGCTGGCATGTGCCAGCTCTGATGACTGGAAGAGATTCCCACACTGCTTAAGCTGTGTGGTTTTCCCAAATAATCCTGAAACCCAGTCTAGCCCTGTCCGTATCTATTTCCATCCTTTTACCATCCAGTTGGTGCTTCCTCCAGAGTGTGAAGCTCTCCAGCATACTCCTTTGTACCAATGTGGAGAGCGTTGGAAAAAAATGAGATCTATGCCATTTCTGGCTCTTGTGGACCCTTTGCATTGCATCCCTTAAAAAACATGCCTTGTGGGTGTTTTGTTTGTCTCTCAGCAGCTGGCAGCCCTTCTTGTGCCTGGAAATGTCAGACCCTGCCTCATTATTGACCATGTGGCTGGGTCCATGTGTCTCACTGCTGGCCAGGAGCTGGCCTGGGTGAAACCTTTCTTCCACCTACCTCTCTCTGCCTGTTTCCGAGCTTGTGTGTCAATGAATGTGAGATGCCTCCTATTTCCTATTTATCTAAGGTGTTTTGGGGGAAACAGCCCACTGGCAGATGGTGTTCTAGGTTGGTTCTCCACGATAAAGAAGCACTTAGCAGTTGCTCAACTACTTTTGTTGGTGATTTTGGGTTTCTTGTGAGGTTTTGCTAGTGGGTGTGTTTGTGGGCATGCATCTGGCTATGGGAAGGGACGGACATTCATTACTGCCCTCTGTGTAGCCTGAAAACCTTGAAAATATCTGCCCTGGGTGCAAAACCATGCCTTCTGTGCAGCAACTTTTCTGCCTTCCTTCCTTTTCTGCCTTCCTTCCTGGAGGAAATGTAACAGCACTGGCAGTCGTAGCGTGTGCTGCCTTCTTTTCTTAGGGGAGCGCTAGATTAATGGCAAAACCATGGCCTGGATGCTGCTCTACAGTCTTCAAAAAATCTGTTTGTTTGTTTTTCCCCTTCTGCTCTAGTGCGGCCGGTGCAAGGATGGTTCCTGCCTTTCTGCCTTATGTTTTAGGATGTCTGAATTTTTGCAAGACAGTAGCAGGGTTTGCACGTGGGCAGCCGAGGGCGGCTCTGTGGGTCCCACGCTGCCTTTCCTCTCAAAGCCATGCTGTGAGCTAAAATGGTATTTTCCTGCCCCCAGACCTTGCGAGGTTTTTAACTCTATGCACCTCACTAGGTTTCAACTTTTTCAACTCGAATCTAAGAAGCTTTAATCAACATAAACACTTCTGGTGAGTGTAGGTTGCTGCATTTAATAAAGGGTGAGCTTGGGGGGGGGGGGGGGGGGGGGGGGGGGGGGGGGGGGGGGGGGGGGGGGGGGGGGGGGGGGGGGGGGGGGGGGG
>JAOQGH010000023.1:2866615-2894115 GCA_025769975.1 Gallinago jamesoni
TATTGGTTTTGTTTCCCCCCCCCCCCCCCCCCCCCCTTTCTTTTCTTCTTTCTTTTTATCCCTTATTTTGCATTCTGCCGCGTTCAATGAGTGTTTAATCCCTGCCCTTCTGTCTGTTGAGATATTATGTTTTTTTAATAGTGCTTGTTTATGACTAAGGTCAAAGACAGTATTTCAGAACAAAAATTAGAGTTAGTTCATAATTGAGTACATATGTATGTTACTGTTTATTTTTATAGTTTGCTAATTTATTTTTAAACAGCTCGGTTGAGCCAACATGTTTATAGGTCTGTTTATCACATGTCTTGCCAGTCGGAGTGCTAAGAGACACATGCTTTTCAGTAGCACAGATCTGAAGTTAAATTAGATAATACCGCCAGGTAGCAATTTAATTACATTAATTGAATGTTTAGGTTGAAATGTAGTTTTGCAAAGGCTATAATGGAATACATTTATAAGTGTCTGCATGTAAATCTTGTCATTTAAAATGTTACTCCAGCCTGCTGGCGGGGAAATGAAACTCCATTGAGTGTTTTTGAGGGAGAAATAGGGTACTTCGCCACGAGTACCGAAGCGCCTGCCCGTATCAGGAGCTCACGGGGAGTTACCTGGCCGGGTGGCTGCGTGGCCTGATCCGGTACGCTGGGGTCCGAAAAACAACCTCCCCTATGAGTCCTGATGGAGAGATAAGGGGTGAGCCGGTGCTTTGCAGGAGGGCGGAGAGTCGTGTGTTAGTCAACGTGGAGAAAATGTTTGTCCTGCTGAAACCAAGCCCTTGGTCGGGCACTGAGTGATTTCCCAAGCTTGCCAGCTGCCATACTGGATTGTACCCGCGGGCGCTGGCTGTGGGCTGCCTTCCCCGGCCAGGGACCTGCAAAACAGCCTTTCAAAGCCAGCTCAGAGGAAGCACTGCCGAAGAGCAGAAGCTGTGAATGAACCACGTTCTCCAGCCCGGATGGGAATTTAATCCTCAGTGTAAACATTTTCAAATAACGTATTGTAAGGAGAAGGAGAGGGAAAATTCCTCAGTTTGACAGTGCCCAAGAATAGCAGGCTTGGTTAGGAAAGGTTGGGAGAAACTGCTCTGGTGCTGTTGGTTTTGCTTACACTGGTGACTTCTGCATGCACCCATTTCCAAGCAAAATATTAAAATCCCAGAGTTTCTAGCAGGATTTGGGCTGGGCTCTTTGTAGCTCTCTTTTAGGATCCAGGGAGCTGAGCGAGTCTGGTTTCAAAAGAAAAAATAATATAAATAAAAGGAGCAGGAGGTCATAGGTTGATTTTTATCAGTGCACAGGCATAGATAAGGGGTAAGAGAGGAAAGTAACAGCTTGTGTAACATTCTTGTGCCATGGTGGGCAATCTCCTTTGGGGGGCCTGCAAGCTGAGAGGGATGGAGGAGGAAGAGGGGGGATATGCAATGCCTAAGCATACCAGGCAGTGGAAATAAGGTGGTGGTGAGCCAGCCCCTGGCATTTCTTGGGCTCTTGTATTGCAAACAGGCCAGGAAAAATGCATTAGGCTCAGCACTGGGATGTTTCTATCTATTTTGTAGATATACTTAGGTGTGGGGACTCAGAGCATCTCCCTTCTGCTTATCTGGCCTGGGAAGGTTAACTGAGGTGTGGGTTTTTTCCCCAAATGACACCTTAGCTGAGTAGGTGATCTCTCCAGATATGCATCCCCAGTCAAGACATGGCAGAGGCAGGGGCCTGAGAGCAGCAGGTCCAGGTCACCACAGACCTTCTCTGAACAACCCAAGGCTTTAGCTGATGGCTGAGGAGTAGTCACGTTCTTCTACCCAGTCTTACTCATTGCTTTCTCCTCTCCATGGCTTTTCTACTCAGGCTTTGCTTGGATTCAGGTATCATTCTGCAGCCTTTTATACACCTGGGATTAGCTCCCAGGTGCTGTCTTTAGGAGCTCTATCTACCCTGGACTCACTGTGCTCTGGTGGCCTGAGCCAAATGTCCCCATCAAAGTCGTCCAAGACTGCCTGCAGGACCCGTCAATGCTTTGGGCTCCTGTGCCTGCAGCGGGGCTTGGAGCATGTCTGGCACACTCCAGGGTGAAGCCTTTCACTTAGTTTCCCTTGCAAAGCACCTGATGAAAAGGCACACAAGCTCATTGCTGCACTGAACCCAAACACGGCAAGTGGGGTCAGCTGGGGCATCTCCTCCAGACAAAGATCCTCATGCAGATACAGCCAGTAGCACTGTTGGCTAATGCAAAACACCTGCACAGATGAAAGGAAGGGATTTTTCTGGTTCTGGAGACTAGGTGAAGTTTCCTGATCCGAGCAGGAGATTTCCATGCCTGTGCAAGAGGTTTTCATGAGTGTGGCTTCACTAATGGCTGGGATTGAGGCAAGACGTGAGTACAGACAGAGCCTGGAGGAGCAGAAGTAGATGCCATGATCCACGCTTGCACGAAGCAAAGGAATTAGTGGGTAAAGAGCTGTATGTGAGGAGTCCATAGGAACATTGGCACGGTTCCTGGTGACTGGCCTCACTGTTTGGGCAGTGGGTGCTTGATTCTTCCTCAAGCTATTTTTGCCTCATCAACTGCTCTTGAAGGGCTGACACGTGCTTCCAGCCCCATACCAAAGGACAAGTAATGTTGCATGGTGGGTTCTCGATTTGAGGTGCCACAGTGAGCCTGGCATTTGGTGTCATCATGAGTGGCCTTTTCAGAAAGTCAGACTTCCTAGAAAGACCCCAGGATGGAAGAATCCAAGAGATCCGGTTTCTTCTCCATCTTTCAGATCAAAAGTGCATTCCCTGTGCATCCTGATGGACTTCTGTCGTGGGGCCTGGCCTCATGGGCCAGCTTCTGCTGAAGAAACACAGTACAAAGTGATTACTGGACATGCTTTGAAGCACGTACAAAAATATTTAACTCTGTTAACAGCATTTGCTTTCTTTTCCTCTTTCTTTCTCCACCAACTATAAACCGCTGGTTCTTTGAGGGCCTGATTTGCATGCAAATGTGGGATGGCTTTTTGTCCCCTCCTTTGGTAACTTGTGACTAACGCTCTTGTCAGTGGGGTTTTCCCACCCCCTCTCTTTTTAGCTGAAAATAAGTGACTGATTTATTTTTTTTGTCTTAAAAAAGCTCACCTCTGGCCTGAGACCAACCAGAGAGAGTTTCTGCTGCAAAGAAAAAATAGTCAAAACCAGAGGGTTTCAATGAAAGTCTCAACGTAAAACTGAAGTTACAGCAGCCACCACCAGGTGATTACCATAATGCCGAGTGCTTATTGCTCTGCTCAAGGTTTCCAAACGCTTGGGAATGATTCCAGCTTGTTTAGGCTCGGGAACAAAACCTCTCTGAGATGCCGCCGCCAGGGTGGAAGGGATCCAGGGAGCGGCGGGAAGCAGCACAGCACCATCCCCACACTGAAGGCTTGTCTTAATGGCTAAAACTAACAGAGCATCCCATAGCGTTGCGGTAGGAATGTTGCAGGCTGAGTTCAAAACACTTATTTAAAAATGATCAGTCATGTCCTAAAACCTGCCTTGCTTACTTATTTTAGGAAGGAGACCAAGAAGTAGGACCGCTGTATTAAAAATGCTTGAGTGGTATCTGCTTTGGGATCAGATTCTGGTCTTTTTACATTTTACATTCTTCCTTCACCCCTGATTCTGCAGGCATCCTTGTGAACAGAACCATCGCTGCTGACAAAGTTGGTGTCCTAGAGAACAGCTGCATATACCCTCTTTTGGGGTTCACAGAGGTTTATGCAGCCTGAGTAAGGCATGAGTGTCGAACACAGCAACAGATAAGATAAACATGCTCTGCCGATTGTCTTCTACTCTTCATTTTGTTTGCAGTGGGATCTGTGTTTGTGAAGATCTTTTTTCCCCCAGTCTTTGAGGGCAGTCCACTTAAAGAACTCATGGAGATGTATTTTCTTTATAGTAATGAGACAGTGTGACATACCAGTTGTGGGAAATCTGATAGACTTGGGAGACCCTAGGAGAGTAGAAAATTACTTAATTTACTTTGTGTGCAATAGTCTTAATTTTCAACTATTTGAACAACTGATTGCTGGGGCAATCACCAGATCTTCAGAGTTAAGATGTTTCCTGCTGAAACGGAGCATTAGCTAAATCAGCGATGGCTGGGGATGGCAAGATGGAGCAATTGCACGTGTCCATCTGAGGGTAAAGAAAAGATTAAAATGAAATCTCTGAACCTGAGCTGCAATGCTTTTTATTTTCTGGGAAGGTTGAGGCAGGTGAAGCTCACCTGGGCGGGTGATTAATTACTTGTGTAGCTCCGGTGGTAGCTCCAGCAGGTAGGAGCTGGGTCCAGTTTCCTTGTGAGTGGGTGAGAAGCCCTCTGCTTCTTAATTCCCCTGGTATTTGGTCATTGTGAGTAAAAGTGATAAAATCTAGTAGTGGAATTACGTTATGTCTTGTGTCCTTTCTTTCCAAATTAGTAATAATCTTGTGTGTCTTTGACCCATTTCACAGAGACGGAGGGCTGGATTCTGCTCCTTTTTTTCGTGAGCAGCTGGCTAAAGTGCATGGATCTCGAGTAAAGGGATTAGAAACTGGTCCTTTATTAGGGTTAGGCGTTGCAGTCCTTGTGCTGTGGGCGAGTCCTTCCTTGAACGAGTTTTGCCATTGATTTGGACAAGAGATGCCTTGCACAGGTACCTACTCATCAAGAAACTGGTGGTTTAGCTCATGGGGATGGAAATAACAGCGATGTAAGTGCAGAGCGAAGAACCCACTTGCATGAGGAAGGGTGCTGGGACCTGCTTCATTCATCAAGAATGAGCTTGCACTGGAACAAAAATGACAGGACTTTTCATTATGAAAACTGTATATGCCGCTGAAAAAAAGTATTTGTAATTGTTTAGAAAGGAAAATAGGCATGAATATTAAGAGAACTTCTTCTGCCTTTCTGTGCCAGTGGAAAATGAAAAATTTAGTGTGAAAGTATTTTCTTATTAAAAAAGAAGCAAAACTGGACTATAAAATGCAATGCTAATTTCTGAAAGCTGAGAGCTGCATGAGTGAGAATATTTAATTACAGTGGCAAAGTACAAACATTTTCTAGCAAGCATTCATTGCGTTAATAATAATTAATTAATTCCTTGGCTAAAATGCACATCCCGCGCGTCTGCTTTTAGTGGGCTGGGAATCCGATCCCACTTTTTATTTTATTTTGCTGACAATCACCCAGCAAGCAGGGAGGGTAGAGGATGGAGACTATTTATATAAACAGAGGCTTTATGTTTCGCTGGGGTTGCACGGTTTTGGTTAGCAGACTTCTGCAAACGGAGGCGAGGACTTGCAGCGGATCAGCTGATTCGGGGGGACCGAGTATCTGACTGCTACAGCGATAAGTGTCTGTACAAATATTTATACAATCCCGATAGTCTTTTGAATTGCATTATTACAACACAAAAAGCTGTCAGATTTCCAGGGTTTCCGAGGCGTGCTTCTCACGGCTCGCATACGTTTTGCCAACGGACACGAGCGAGCTCAGCTCCCGCTCAGGGCTGGCTGGACCCGTGCCATCGCCCAGCCAGGAGCCGGGTAGGTGCCGAGCCCCTGCAGCACCCAGCCCGAGCTGATAAACCCTATGGAGAGCCTGGCTATTTTAGTTCAGGCTTAGCACTGAATTTATGCAATCGTGTGGCACAGGGCTGACTCAGAGCAGCCGCGGAGTGAGATTGTGGGCTGAACAAGCTAAGGGCCACCTGTGAAGGTAGGGGTGGAGAGATACCCCCCCTGCATTTGAGAGCCACATTTTAATGCCAGGCTGCAAATTCCCACCTTGTCCTGGCATTCTGCTCCTTCCCTGGGTCCCTTGCAGAGGGCCTGACCCCAAGTCTGCCGCTGGTTATGGGAGGCTTCCTCTTGACTGTCGCATCACGCCCCATATAGGAAGATGATAGTCGTCACCCAAAAAGAGAGATTAGGAGGCTGTGGTGGCTTGTGTGCAGGTGGGGTGCGGAGCCAGAGGTAAATTGATTTGCATTAGGCAAAGAAGAGAAGTCATCTTGTGCCTTTTCTGCACAAATATCCATGTAGGTAGGTAGCCCAGCATTGCCAGTGTGTATGGTTTGATGGTGATTTTCACTGCATCTGTGGTTTTTCTCAAAGCTTTCTCAGAGCCACGGGGTTACAGGATCCTACTGGCACTCTGGGATAAAACTTGAGAATGGGACTTCAGTCCCACTTCAGATCAAATATATACAGGCAATGTTCACACCGCTTGCTGCCATGAGGCCAAAGGGATTATTCCAGATCTACAAAACTAACAAGAGTTTCAGTCAGTGGTAGGGAAGGCTGGAGGCTTCATGAAAGTTACTTGAATAGATTGAACACCATCAGTGGGAAGAAGTGGCTGTCCTGGAGCGGGCTCAGAGAACATCAGTAGCTGCTCCAGCCCTGTCAAGGAAAGCCCTCTGTTTTCACAAGCTGATAGTGGTTGCATGTCCTGTTGCACACTTATTTGTAAGATTAGGAGTTTGGAAAACGTTTGCAATGTTGTGAAACTGGAGGCTGGGGCTGCTGTGGGCCTCCTGGTGTCCTTCAGTGTCAGCTCAGGGTAGTTTTGTTTTTTAGGTGTGAGTGTGTCTTCCAACAGCTGTGAGTGCATCTCAAGAGGTTTCAAAGGAGTGGGCTTTTTACTTCCAGTGCAGCATTTGTTTGTTTTTAGGGCATGCTTTTTCCTCAGGGAAAGAAGAGTAGCAATCCCCTGATCAAAGAAACAAAGCAAATTGCTGCAGAATTTCTGCCTAACAGTATTTAAATAAAAAACAAACAAACGTGGTATATAATTTATAAATGTGTCACGTGCGCCTCATCTCTGGCCTCCTGGAGGAGTGTCCAAGATGCCAGGTTCAGCAGCTGGTGCTCCAGCAGCCTTTTACGTTAGGTGGCAGAGAGCAGCATCTGTCCTCTGTGGCAGCCTGTTGCCTGGGACCCATTGCTGTACACCGAGAGCAGGGCCACGAGATGATTTCATCCACATCCCCACCTGCAGTGATGCCCTCCACTGCTACAAACACGCTGGCTTGGACGGATGAGCCGGATGCAAGAAAAGGATCGAGGGAGTCCGGGAGGGAGAAGTTGCCTCCTGGTGCTCCTGGTAAGGAATAAAGCCAGTTTTTCCATGGTGGCTGGTTAATTTGCTGGGACTGCTGTGTTGGCCCTGCTTCTGCAGCACCCAGTGCCACAGCATCCCTGCTCGCCCAACCGGCCAGTATCACTGGGTGGACAACGCACAGTGCAGCAATGTGGTTAGCCAGATAACAAGGGCATTAGCCCTGTTTTTCTGACTATATTCTAACAGGAATAGTCCCATTCCTAAAATTTCACCTGCATACGTTCCATCAAAATCATCTCGTTTGGCTGTGAGATGCGAATTGCTGCTGTGCCTGGCTGCAGTGGATGGGATGGGATGCGGTGGATGCAGCTCCCCCCCCCTCCAACCAGGGTTATTTGAGCTGTTGTGGGGCAGCACTGGACTCAGAGAGGCTTTGCCGGGGCAAGAATGATTAGGGATGGTTTTTTGGAAGTGAGGTGGTTGCATTTAAAAATGCTTAATTGGCTTGGGGAGGGCTGTGTTTCCCTGGCAGCCTCTTTTAGCTTCCAGCAGGGATGTGTTCTGTGACTTCAGTATCCCAGCTTCAGAGCAGGCAGATGGAAACAGTAAGTGTTTAAGGCAGCATTATTAATTTCACAAAAAAAAGAAAAGCTCTGTGTAGTGTGTTGCTCAATGTACAGTGTAGCTCTGTGGACCAGAAACATTTTGGTTGGTGTCTCACAGGCAGCGTAGCTGGAGTGGGCAGGTTTTGAAGCAGTCACCTGTCCCTCTTGCTGTTTCCTCTAGTAGCAGTAGCCCTTGTCCCTCTCTGGATGAGTGCAGTGGCACGGGATGTCCTCATCTTGAGTGCCAGAAGTGGTGACTGTAGGGACACACAGGTTTGGAGGGCTTTTAAAAGCTCAGCTTTAGAGAAGATGGAAAACTAAGTGCACAACTGTGGGATGATGTACAGCACAAGGCACGTACACTTGCCTGTGTTTGTAGCCCTGCAGCTGGTTACAACCTGCATGGGTCTGGTCCTGATCACTCATATGTCCTACTGAACACTGGTCCTGATCATCCACGTGTCCTACTGAACACTAGTCCTGATCACCCACATGTCCTACTGAACTGGGCAGGTGCAGCCGGAGCTGCTTCAAGAGGACAGGTCCTGCCCCTCAGCTCTTGTTTCAATGCCCTCCAACTCTGTCTCTTGTCCATGTGGAAACTTGGTGGTGCTGGTATCTCTGTAGAGCTGGAAGCTCAGGCAGCAGCAAAACTAGGCAGTGTCCAGAGGGGTACGTCCTACTCTGAAAGCAAGGGACCAGCAGTTTGCCCCAGGATCGGGGCTGTAGCCTTGGCACTGAGTGAACAGTACCAAAATCTACGTCTCTAGTTTTGTGGTTTGTCCCTGTGTACTCGTATCCACAGATATCTCATTACAGCATCTGCACCGATACTTCTGTGGGATAGAAATAAAAAATGTATACACATGCTTGCAAGCATACGTGTAGCTATTAAACATGGTGAGTGGCCTCGCTACCAAAATGGTCAATAAGCTTTAGAAAATTGCCTTTAATCATGGCAAAAGCTTTTTTTCTCCTTAGATGTTGACCAGAGCACGGATGCAGGGGGAAGGACTGTCGTCGCTTCGGGCTGGTTTCTCTTATCTCTCTACCTGGTGCAGGGGGTGGTGATGAGTGCCCCTGGGGACAGCTCAGCGATCTGGGATGTGCCGTTCAAGAGCTTAGCATTAAGACTTGGTGAGGAATTTTAACGTGTCTGTGTGTGTTACAAGTGTTTCCGAGCAGTAAGGTGTGCCCGGGGCGGACAGACGGACAAGCAGTAGGATGCTGCCCCCACCAAAGCCCGCAGGGAGCCTGCAGCAAACCCAGCTGCTGCCCAACACGTTGCCTAAACGGGCAGATGTCAACGTTGCTCAACGTGATGCAGACCCGAACGTCTGTTTATTAACGGATAAGATGGTCAGGCCGGGGTACGGCGCGCGAGCCGGCCTGTGCAACTCCTGTGGTTTCCAACCGTACTTATCGAGGGAGGGGGCTGCCAGCCCAGGGAGGGTGTTTCCTCTAATCGGCAACTTCACATGCCAATGGCAGGCAGATGTGTGGGGGGCAAAGGCTTGGCTTTTTCATAACAACGGCTTTTTGCCGGGCTCAGGGGAAGGAGTCATCTCGGGCGAGGCCAGGGAATTCAGAAGAAACATTTTGCTCAGAAATAGTAAATATACCTTGAAAAAGGTTAGCAAGTGGGGACCTCTCACAGCCCCACTCCCTTGGCCATTAATTTTGGCCGTCCGATGCAGAAGGAATCAACTCATCCCCCTATTTCTTAGCTATAAGCTTAGACTCTGCGAGATGGTCATGGGCTCAATTTAACCGCATCTCTCCCGCTTATCAGACTATATAGTAAACATGGCTTTTGGAGGGGGATTTTTGGGGGTGGTGTGTGTGAGGCGGGCGGTGAATGGGGAGGCCAGACACCATTGTCTGGCAAAAATGCGAGTCCTCAGGCGTGAGCGCGCCTGGGCTTGCCTTCCAAATTGTCCCCGCATCAATCCCCCCTCCTTTGCGGGATTTCCTCCTCCAGCCGGGGTTTTGTTTCGGAACAAGCGTTGGTCAAACAAGCTTTTGTTTGTGGTCAGTCGCTTGGCACACATACACCACTTCTGGTGGGGGACAATGAGGAAGCTGTTTCGGGGGCAGCTGCGGTGGGACTGAAAGGGAATACTGATGGAAAAAGGGCGCAGGGAGGAAATAGCTGGGTGGAAATTAATTGAGAGGATCTTGCAAAGTCCGGGTTCTGCAGCTAGGTTGGGAGGGTGGTAGGGAGTCCTTCGATCCTGCTGCCTCGCCCCACTTGCCATCTCCTGCTGGCTTGTATTGCTTTTCCTCCAGGATACCCACTTTGAACCAGCATGAAAGTTGAACAAAATATTTGCGATGACGCGTCTAAAAAGCTTTCCTTCAGGAAGAAGTAAACTATTTATGGCAATAATAGAGTTTAAAAGGAATTGTATAAGTGAGACTGACTTCTTTGTCAGCAAAAATTGCAGCAAAACCTGTTCATAGATGACATTACCTAAATGACATTAGGTATGTATGTCCTTTCTTTCACATTTCCTGTAATCCTGTTACCGCATTGTCCCATTACCTCAAGCACTGTCATCTTTAAATGCTGTCAGATCTTAACTGGGTGGCCAAGGACATTGGAAAAGGATCGAGGTGAAGCCGACGGCAATTTCAGACCTGCTGTATATACGGCCATCTCCTAGCCTGCCCCCAGGCAGGGTGTTTTCTGATAAAACATTCAGGTAAAGTGATGATTCAAGGACTTTTGCATCTTTGATGGAGCTGCTGCCCCTCACCAGGGCGTCCAGCACCCTTTTTGGGGAACGCAGGGGGTTGGGTGCAGATGGCCTGTTGGAGATGCTGGAGGTGGCAGGTATGAGCCGTGTGCTCACTGCTGCTTGTTGGAAAGTGCTCCCGTCACTGAGAAAATGAAGACCTGGAGGTAAGTGGCTGGAAAATGCCCCTGTGGGACCCTCGGCCAAGCTTCCCGTCCTTGTACAGCCTTTGTGGCATTAACGGCCATTTGCAAAGCGTGCTGGTCTCCTCGGACTTAAGGTGCAATTAAGTGCAACACCTTGGTGTTGTTTTTAACGTTACTGCTCTTACTGTATTATTGCTAAAAAAATTACATGAGGCCACTTTCTTTCACTCCAACCGCAAACGCGCCACTGTGGTTTGTCAAAAGCACTACGAGACGTGGCAGCAAATGGGAGGATTGCGACTTATGCTGTTTACCTGCTGAAATATTCAGCACTCTTAAGGCCGAGGAGCGGGAAGCATCGGCGTCAAAGCAGTAGCCTGTTTAAACTGGCAGCCCCTCTCGTCAGGTTATAATAGTGATGATGATAATTACCAGCTCTGGGGGCAGGAACCGTCGTTTCGTTATCTCTGGGTGCAGGGCTGCGCTCCGTGGGGCTCCGGTCTCCCGTGGCGGCTGCCGGACCTGGCTGCAGTGCAAATAATGGCAGTCCTGAACCTGAAACACTCGCTGCAGACAAAAGTCTGTGGTCAGGCATGTGGAGATGTATCTGGTTGCCCATCTTTGGCCCCATGGGCTGGTTTTCCCAAAAAGCAGAGCTGCCCTGTGGGAAACTATATGTTGGCAGCAAGGGAAGCAATGCCAGCAGGGATTGGCACGTGGCTCCCTGATGAGTTGTCCTGGCTGCGTGGATGTAGAGGTGCTGCTGGCAGGTCACAGTGTGCCCCATGTCCTCCTGTGCACCAGGATGTACAGCAGCATGTGTGGGCTGGCTTTGCTAGTGTAAGCAATGGATGATGGAGGAGCCAGCCCTCTTATCCAGTGCATCGTCAGAGTAAAGAGGTGAAGAGTCAGAAAAGGAAGACCTGTGGCCTAATGCAAGGGTTAGACAGCAGCAAGGCTCAGAGTTTAGTTCCAATGATGCTAAAGAGCAGGGCCTGGATCCCCATATCTTCCTGCTGAAAAATAATGGTGGAATAGCCCATGGTGTAAGGCGTCATTTGTCCCAAGAAAGTGTATTGTGATGTAATCGTGTAGACTATGCAGAAGATTATTCACTTAATCAGGTGAGGTTAGGGTATTTTTATTGCTATCTGTTACTGGTATCTAAATGCTGGCAGTTACAACATTTAATTGCATTTTCCTGTAAGAAAATGCTTATCTTGCTAAAAGATGGGATTCTCTACAATCTCTGCAATCCATTTCATATGCTTGAAAACTCTTATTTCTGTTTCGTTCTTTACCATCAGTGCTATCTTAATCCATCCTCTGAGGCCAGTCCTCTGGTCTTATCCTCCTCTGATCCAAGACCGTGAGTGGGCGAAAGTCTCCATGCCAGGTCTTCCCAAATGAGTGCTGTCCTCACCTGACGGTGGCTCTGCCCCCTCTTCCTGAATAGGGGGAAAAGTCACCCGCAAGATGTACTGGAGCCATTTTGTCTTCTCTTGCATCCCACAGCTTCCAGCGGGGCTCTCCCTGGAAAGTCTCAATCCAGTGCTCCTAAACTGACCACAGTTTGTGCATCGCTGCCCTGTCTGGCTGTTAACTAATACTTTTTTGGATGCTGGAGGAGAATTTTTCTCTCTTTTCTAAATCTCTTAATAACTGAAGTCTTGGGGTGTAAAAGTGCTAACCGCATTCAGTTCACTGGTGGTTTTTTTCAGTCATAGCTTGGCTTTTTTTCCCCTCTAGGCACAGGAACCATTTATAGCCAAAGTGGGCCAAGTTTGCAACTTATTAATCTCTCCCTTGCATGTGGCTTGAAAAGAGACGCCATGCCTTTATCAAAAGCCAGGCTAGCACAAAAGCCTATGCAAAATCATCATCAAATCCTATTAGAGGTGGAAAATATCTCTTAGATCATCTCATTCATTTCCCTGCCAATGCTAGACTGTTCCTGAGAGTTAATTTTCTACTGTCTGCAGCCAACTCCCTGTGTGACTGCAGGTCTGTCATCTTGCCTTTGGGTTGTCACTGTAACTTCCACTCGTTTCCTTGCATTTCCAAACAAGCCTTGTTTTGTTTGGTGGTTGCCTGTGTTAATATTTGCCCTGCATTATGTATTATCAGTGATTTCTGCTCGGAGAGCATCATCAGACCTTGCTTGTGGCTGAGAAGGGCATCCTCATGGGATGAGGCGTGCTGGGTGCTTGGGGGAGGGAGCTCTGGGAGTGCCGTCCCTGGACAGGGTCTCTGTCCCCTGCATCCGCCACTACCTGCCATAGGTGTGGTGGAAATGAACATCTCAAAGGGAGGTTTCTCTCCTGAAATAGCAGCTGTGGGTTGAATGCAAGCACGTCATCCCCTGTAAAGCACTTGTCTTTTCCAAACCTTTGCTGGCACCGCCTTCGACAAATTCCTACCCTGAAGTCTTGGGCTGCCTGTGACATCAGCAGGGGGGAAAAATAATAATAATTCAAAGCCGGAGCTATTTATAGAATTAAGCAAATGCAGATTTCATCAGGGGTTGTTTTAGAGGAGGAAATGGCATGTAGGAGTGGAGTAACCTTACTTGTAACTTCCCACCGGTGCTGGCGGCTGTGATTGAATTCCCCGACACGGCGAGGGTCTGGGCAGCCCTGCCAGCACCGGGAAGGTCAGTCTGGCAACTGTCACCCGGAAAGCATCAAAAGCACGATCTGTCGATAGCAACCTGCATTTGCAGAAAATCTGAGAGCTTTCTAATTAACTGAGGATCTCTAAATTAGAGCAAAGCCGCTCGACAAGCCCCCTCGAACGCCTTAAGTGTCAGGGCTCAGCTGATCGCCGCATCTAACAAGCAGCTGATTCTTAACAGTAGCTCTGAGACTCAATCAGCTCCTAATGGCTCCGTTTCAAAACGTTTCAGTGCATTTTTCATCTCTTACTCTGAAATTTATGCTCTTTGTTCCCTGCTCAAATATTCTGGTGCTTTTCCTTAATTTCAGTCTTCTGCCTTGCGATGGCTCCTCTGCCCTAACTAGGCAGCTCATCGCTTGCCTTTCCCCACACGCGATCCTCTGCTGCGGCCGCTCCCTCTGCTTTCTAATCAGTAAATTGCAGAAATTCCCCCCTTTCTCTCCCCCTGATGTATAAGCAGTGCTGCGGGGTCTGGAATTTCATAATTAGAAGGAAACCCACGTTTAAACAGACCCCTGTGTAATAAGAGCTGAAAAGTGGTTTTATTTCAGCTTTAAACCCTTTAAGGTAGCGAGTGCAGTTTGCAAATGCACCTGATCTTGACCTCCCTCCCACTGCTTTTATGCAGCGCCACAGATTTGGACGCTGGTGCTCCTGATTTACACCATGGCAAATGAGATCAAACTCTCATCTCAACTGCATTCACGGCAGAGTAAGAATATGCACATTTAAACTGAGGGCTTCGAGCTGCTGGGAAAACGATGGGGGAATCTTTCCTGACGTGTAACTCCCATTGCCAGTAATGAGACCCACGCAAGGCGTCGTCGGGAAGGCGGCAGGATAAACTCCTACATAAGGAGTGATTAGGAACAGATAAATACCATTGAGGAAGGTAGAGAGTTAATCAGCCACTCTTAAAGACTTCTCCACATGTGTTTATGTTCAACTGCTTATCCATATCTTGGCAATTATTCACGTGAAATAGAATATAAATCCCGATGCCTAATTTTTCTTCGAAAAATTTCACCAGGTAATCAAATCCTGAAGTGCACATTCTATTCCGGTGGTTTTATCAGTAAATCAAATTTTTATCATTTATCAGCAAAAGTTAGGTTTAAGCATCCTCTCTGTAATGTTTGAAAGATGAACATTTGTTTCAGCGGGTACTGTGCCAATCAATAATCTTCCAGCTTGACTCAGCTATCAATTATTGCTGCAATTATTTGTCTAGTTGGATATTTAAAATGTCATCAGAAAGAGATGATTACATATTCCAGAAAGCAAGGCACTGTATAATCAGATGAACTGAATCCAGTTAAATGTAGTGTGGTACTAACCTGTCCTTCAAAGCTGAATTCTGCAGCCACGACTGAAACAACAGCTTTCTGCATTATTGTAAGGAAACAGATCTTAACCTTGGAACAGTGCGTGTTATTGGGGTCGGGTAATACTCAGCAAGAGGAGACCTTGCAAGCTTGGAAATTGAATCAGCCTTACTGACATAAAGGAGGGAGGGGTTTTTAGGAGGGGGAGGGCCAATTTTGTTGCTTTTCATCTGCAAATCTATAAATAAGAAAATACAGTCTTTATCTGCCTTTCTGGGAATTTTAACTCCCGAGCTTGAAGCGCCAAATTTTCGTATGCCCTTTTTGCATTCCTTGACTTGATGTATGTATGGTAAATACTCTCTGTGCCCCGAGAATGCAATAAAGCTGTAGCAATTCTTGCAAGTCTTACATCCTCCAAACTCCAGATATTCGGAGTATTATATCATTTTCAACTTCAAGGATATCTCAACGACAGAGAGGAGACAGAATAAACCAGAGGAGACTGGACAACTTTACGACACCTTTTTGGTCCTATTTGCGAAACAGGGAGGAGCAAATACATATCTTTTCAATTCTACTAATACTTGCTTGTGCAAGTTATGAAACTAAACATTGTAGGATCTGGTTCAGCACTTGCTGTGCTTGCAACTCCATGGTGACATTGAACTTGCTCAGGGACAGAATAAACCTTTGCCTTCCTGGCAGATGATTTGCAGGTGGAGGTGTCATTTGGGGGGACCTGCAGTTCCCCTGACTCACTTTGTCAGGATGGTTTGCTGCCGGCTAAATACCATTAATTTGAAAGTGAGAGGAAAGCGAGCCAAAGGGGAAGGCTGGGAAAGAGGAGGGTCTGAAAGGACCTATTTTGGGAAGGAAAAGGTGGATTAAGGCTCTCAAGCAGAGCCCCTCTTCGTGCGTGTCTATCGCTTGGCTGAGGGCTGGGGCTTTTCAGCTCCACCAACACCCTGCCCGAGGCACCGGTGGGAGCAGGGGTGTTGTGGGGTGGAGAAGACGACCTTGGCGGTGCCTGGCTGGTGAGAAGGGCCAAGGGGGGCTGGCAGGGACCACCACATCTCTACAAGGTGATGGTTTAAGTGTATGTGCTTTACAGAGCTGGGCATGTCAAATAGAGATGCTAATGTGCAAAATGCAGTAAAGATAAAGCAAAACCATAGGTGATGAGGAGACTCTGGTGAGCAGTGGTGGGAAGGTGCCATCCTGTTTCTCTGTGGGACAGGACGAACAGGCATTTCAAAATGCCAGTGCGCTTTGGTCTCTCCAGGAGCATCCACAGTGACATTGCTGCCACAGTGAGGTCCCACAGCGCTGATTGGGTCACCAAGCATCGGCAGCTCTTCTCAGTAAAGCAGCGTTGTGGCGTCATAGCTGAGAGTCTCTATATGTAAGAGATGTGTTTGTGTAGGGTGTGCATTGCAGAGCAGTGTCCACAACACACACTCACCCATGCCAGGTACCAGCTGCAAGCCTGAGTGATGCCGAAGCTGAGATAAAAATGGGGAGAACCACTGCTGGCATCTGCCAGGGCTCAGGAGTCTCGTGCCGCATCTCACCCCACAGTGACGGGGATGACCTGAGATGTCATGCTTGTCTTCCTTTGCAAGAAACTTTTTGAAGTGCACTCTGCCTTTTCTTTAGTTGCTGCCCGCTGGGTAGAAAACACTAGAAATGGAAGCAATTCATCATGTAGGTGTATGAGAGTGAATAAAATGATTTGGAAGTTCTCTGTAGCTTTATAGTTACAACACTGCATTTAAAAAGTGAATTATTGACTTGATTGTCCCCAGCAGCCACTGGGTAAATGCATAATTATGGACTTTTGGAGCAAGATATTGTTTACTGGATAGTCGGTTAGGCTTTAATAGGGCTTTGATGCTCTTGTCAGGGGAGGGCTGGGCTTAGGTGAGGCTTGGTCCTTGGTGGGTCACAGCCCAGGTGGACCTTCCATCAGGGGACACACCTGGTGCCAGGTAGGTGCCGAAGAGCTGATTTAACAGGTGTCATCCCAGTGATGCCACCCTTGTTTGAGCCCATGTTGTCACCACTTGAGAGAGGCACCCCGGGAGAGCAGGGTGGGAAAGCCTGGGCGCCTGTGATGTTGGTTACTTTGCTAATAATATTTTTTGAGAAATGAGATGGTATCAGTGAGGAGTTCCTCCTATGGGGCTGTCAACACGTGGTTTGCCCTTCAGGTCCCGCCACCAGTGTTTGAAGTTAGTGGAGCTACTACCCACGTGATGCTGCAGTCTGTTTTGCCTGTGTTTCTTCATCCCTGCAGTGTTAGTGTATAGGATGCATATGTGTGCGTGATCAGCTCTTTTTTACTTCACAGGTTTCTTTTTAGAACCTCATTCAAAGCTGAATTTGAAGCACAGTGTTATTTTCCGGCGGCAGGTTTCTTCTGTTCCTCCCTAATCAAGACGCGACAGATTTCTACCCCCCTTAAGTTTTAAAAAAGCACAAAACCTTATGTGCCAAGTTGGAGCTCAAAGCAGGTTTTTTGGTGTCCAAATTGTAATCGCCTTGAAAATGGTGACAGACGTTGAGGTCAGGCCAGTATGCCTGGCAGCACTGGTGAGCTCCAGCAGGACCCCAGCACCCTGCTCCTCCGTGCCGAGGCTCCAGCAAACTATGCCTTTTGTTGCTTGATGTTAATGAAATATT
Source organism: Gallinago jamesoni (assembly GCA_025769975.1). Taxonomy (NCBI): domain Eukaryota; kingdom Metazoa; phylum Chordata; class Aves; order Charadriiformes; family Scolopacidae; genus Gallinago; species Gallinago jamesoni. The sequence continues at coordinate 2,883,862 of JAOQGH010000023.1, forward strand.
TTTTGCGGGAGGAGAACCTGGGTGTTGTGGGTTTGATTCTGCTTAGAACAATGCATAAATGCACAATATATGTTGAAGCTACAATTGAAATGATCATTCCTCAAGTCTGCACTTCTCCTGCAAAGGCCAGATGTTCCCCAGGGTCATGAGGACCCTGGCCACTGGGCTGTAGATGGAGCCCTCCCCAGTCCTGCCTGTGTCCCCCGTCAAGGATGCTGCACATTGCTCTTCTGCAGGGAGGAACTGGCCTCCCTCTTTCCATCCCTTCTCACTCACTCCTTCCTCAGGTGCAAAAAACTTCTGTTTTGTGGAAACCTGAGCAGTGCTGCAGAACTTGATGAAAATTTGGCTTTGGGAGAAAAAGGTGAATTCCTGGAGTTCCGAACTCCAGGCTAAATCTTTGAATGGTAAGGCAATGCCAGCTGTAGCTTTTTTTTTTTTTATTATTCCTGTTGCTTGGGTTTCTTTTTGAAGTTCGGGTTATGGCGTTAGCATTTTGGCCTGGTTCTTCTTTAAAAGGCGGTCTTTTAAAAGGAGGTGTAACAAAAAACTGGCATCATTGAGACTTGGTTTAGAAAAAAATGATTTCAGGGAGTCTGAATTCGCAGGAAAAAAATTTAAAAAGAAAAACCAAGTTTTATACAAGTATCAGTAAGTCATAGATAAGGAAAGACTGGTAAAGGTGGCAAATGGGGTGGTGAGAATCCCGCAAAGCAAAACATCTTCTAGATTTTTGATGTTTTCACAACTTAGCTGTTCCCAGGACCCGCCATCAGACCTGCTCATAAACAACGTGGACTTGATTTGGAAAATTTTTTTTTTCAAATACACAGCAGTGATGGTTCTTGTTTCACAAGCAATGTCACATCATTTCCTAGAGAATTTTGGGGATGTTTTCCTTTTTTGGTGTTTCTTAATCCAGTTCATCTAGTGATAAAGAGAAAAGATTAGAGAAAAGGTACCCTGTTGTACGAAAATGTGTCTACTGCTGTTATTTACTATTATTATAATCATTATGACAACAACAGCAACAATACTGATGCTAACAATGCTAACAGGTATTATGAGTCGTTAATGATGGACCAGGTTAATATCTTGCCTTTTGCAATCTGGAGAATCAGGAGGAGGAATTAGTGCAAGAAAGAAAAAAAATGTATTTGGACAGTGACAGTTTCCCATCTAAACTGATGCTACTGACTACCAGGAAAAGGTGAGTCACGACAAAGCAGCTATTTCTTACCAAGGGAGAAGTGGGCTGCTGCAGGCATGGACTGGACCCACTTATCTCCTGACCCTGTGATGCTTCCTGTGTCCCAACTGTTTCACTTCTCTAGTTTTCAGTTGAAAGGAATTTCAACAGTACGGATTTCCAAAAGAGAGAGAGAGGGAAAAAAAAAAAGGAGATACTTGACAAGCCAGATGGAGAAGACTGAATCAAGTACAAGTGGTAACAATTAACTAAATTTTTTTTCTTCCCCCCTTTAAATACCATAACAACTCCAAATTTATCAGTCCAAAAATCAAGCAGTCAATTGACATTAAAGCTGAATAAAGAAGTTCCTGGGTTTGACTCAGGCTGTTCCTCCAATAATTTTTTTGTGGTGAGCAGAAGAGAGGGGGATGCTTACTGCAGGTTGCAGGTGTTTGAGTCGGCGTTAACTTTTGTTTTCTGCACTTTGATAGCAAAAGGTACATACAAGCTCCATAAGCGCAGGTAGCCAGGTAAAGACACCTTGGCTTTGCTTACATGTGCAGGTTTTTTGGGGAAGGTGAAGGAAAATGGAGGAGCAAAGCCATGAAGGTTGGTGGTTCTGGCTAGTGGAGAAGTGCTGCCGAGAACAAGGGCTGGACCATTCCGGCAGCGAGGGCTGAATCCTGGTCTGCTTGGAGATTTCTCTGGCATGGGGATTTCTCTGAGGGAGTAAATCTGCAGCTGTGAATGAAATCCTTGCAAACACCATTGGCATGTACACAGTCACTGCTTATGCCACTGTTTTGTTCGTGAAAACACTGGGAAACTGGGGTGTCTCTAATGTTGCATGTTTGTGTGCAGCCTGTATGATGACCTGCAGTAAAATGCATGTTATATTAATTCCTTGCTCCCTAATTTGGTGGTCCTTCTTGAGCAGTGTCCTGCGCTATGGCCTGTTTCAGTGGCCTGTTTCAGTTAGGGGCACCGAGAGGACGCTGCACGTGGCGTCTCAGCGTTGTTCTTCCGTAAAGCGCTGGTGTGTCCGGCAAGCAGCTTTCCTGGATCCAGCCCTGACTTTTGAGAAACGAAGGAGGCTCTTCCAAAGCACATTGGCACACGCCTGCAGATTATTCCATTACTCACTTGGCAATGCCTGAACTTGCCTAGCTCCAGAAACCCTTTTTTTTTTCCTTCTCTTCCCCCTCCCAGCAGTGTCATCTAGCTGACAGCTTCTCCTCCCAGCTGGTCTGCTCCCCAAGCATCTTGTCTGGCTTTGCTGCTGATGGACATGGCTTTGGGTCTCGCTTGGAGCCAGGTATATTGTGCCTGGAGATGTTGGCTTGCTTTGACTCGGACTGAGCATGCCAGGTGTATCTGTGAGCACAGTACAGAAGAACCAGCTTTTTTTTTTTTTTTTGATACAAAAAAGCACCCCTTAATGCTGAAAGCAACCATCTCTTCATATTTTACTGAGTAATTGTGCCAACTGCCCTTAAAGGCACTCAAATGCCAATATCCATCCCACTCATTTGTTAACGTTTTCGGATCAGAAGCTAAATCTGTCACTTTTGTGTCACTGGTTAAATCACTTCTTTGGGGGGCATGGCAGGCAAGAGCTGTTCTGCTGCCTTTTTTTTTTTTTTTTTTTTTTTTTGGGCAGGAACCAATAACTTGAGAAACACTAAACATTTGTGCTGTGGTGAAATTCTGTGTCCTGTCACTAGTCCTCTGCTGGCTGGCATGTAGGAAAGGAATAAATAGGTAACAGTGAGTACAACTTCACTGGCTGAGACCTGTCAGGTTTCGTGTTGGTGCCATGCTTGTATTTGGTACATGGTATCCCCATGTAATTCTCCTAAACTGGGGCAACTTCCAAATGCAAAGAAAATGAGCAGTAAAATTGAGTGGGAAGAAAAATGTACAGGCAAAAATGCGAATGGTAATTGCAAGCTATTTGTAAAGAGTTGATGAGCTGTCCAGGAAGGAGAGGGCAACTTTGGCCCAAATCCAAAACCCACTTCACCCGCTTCAGTGGTGAAATGAGAACAGCAATTAGATATTAAAAAAATCAATATATGACAATTAAAAAAATGGAAAATAGATAGCAATCAATCACAGTGAGAAACCATGATGGGTAGAAAACTGGTCAGGGAAGCTGAGGATGCTGAAGAAATCTCACGCCTGGAGAAGAGGAGAGTTTCTCACGGTTCTGGAGAAAAGAGAAAACCTATAAGTGATGGATGGAAGAAGCAGTAAGGAAGAAATTTTTAATAAATATTTCTGCTGTAGACCTGGAAAACAGCAGTGCTGTTTCTGTATCATATAGGTGGGTGATGACGTTTCTTCTAGCACATTAGTAGCTACAAAGGATTTTATATAAGGTCCAATGGAGAGAAATATTTTTAAATGAGAAGGCCCTGACAACTTGCACCCAAGAATCCCTACAGAGCTGGTATGTGATGCTGGTTTTTCCTAAAGCTTATGGACTGGGAAAATGTCATCAAGGGCTGGTGAGGGTAACCATGGGAGAGTTGGCAACATTTTGCTTATGTCTTCTGGGCAAAATAATTGAAGAGCTGATATAAAATTAAATTGATAAGGAGTTAAAGGATGGAAATATAATTCATGCCACTCAACTTTAGATTTATGGAATATGGATCTTGTCAAATAAACCTGATTTCATTCTTCCAGATGACAACTTTGGTTGATAAATGTAGATGAAATAGACTCTGCAAGGCATTGGACGCGGTGCTGTGTGACATTGTGTGTAGGAGGACCGAGCACTGGGCGATATTCCTAGCATGGGCTATTTAAAGCTGGCCAACAGATTTGGGAATGCAAGGGCTTAGCTGGAGAAGCATCAGTGGATGGAAGAGGCCAGCAGGGGCTGGTGGGAGCCACAGTGGAGGTTAGCATTTCGTTGGTGATTTAGAATTAAATATGCAATTGTGAGTGATTAGCGTCATGGATAAAGCAAAGGCGGGTGGACAGATGAAGAGCAATGGGGATGGGTTTATGGGGTGGTTTGGAAAGACTGTCAAGTGGGGTGTGTTGAGAGCACACTTGGGGTACATACAATATGCTGTGGTGCCTGGCTCAAGGAGGGGAATTGGGGCTGTGCGTACAGGTCCCGGGTGCTGTACCCCAGAAGGCAGCAGCTCTGCAGGAGGCTTAGAAAACCAAATCTTTCCCAGCATGATACTGCACTGAGAAGGGCTAGGCTGGTCCTTGAGTAGTGAAAGAGGATGGAGGGGTGGTTTCAGGATGGACACATAACTGTATTTTGAAGCATGAAGGGTGCACAAGTACCCTTAGTGTGCATGGGGGGCACATTGCATACTAAGGGGCTCTTCAGTGTGTTGGCCAAAAAAACCCCACAACTCAGCAGAAGAAGAGCACTGGTAGAGTTGGAGCCAGAGAAATTTGGGTAGATCCCAGTACCCATCTGTGAATGTGGTTAGCTGTGGGAACTGACTGTGGTGCCAAGCTGTGGGTGCTCTTCTTGTCTGATTTGTGCTTTGCTCAAAAGACTATTCATGGGGCTGGAGGAGGTTACACTTCTCCCAAATACATTGTATTGGTCACGGTACAGAACAACTGAGCAACATGTAATGCAGGAAGGGTCAGAGTGTGAGAGCTGGTGGTCCTATTTGCCCTCGATTCTTCCTTTTACTCCTTCCACGTGAAGCAGCCAAGGACCCAGGTTCCAGCCCCACTGCTGGTGGCTGAGGAAGGCTGGTTCAGCAGTGACCCTCTTCGCATCTCGATCTGAGGGATTCCTGTTAGCCTCTTGGAAATCAGCTGAAAGCTCTGATGGCATTGCAACGCTGCTTTGGAGTCACATTGCCCCTGTGGATGATATGCATAAAGAGCCCCTGGGACCTTCTCCAACTCTGTCCCTGGCCAGCAGATTCCTTGCTTGTCCGTGGTCTTACCCAGATTCCCAGCTTTAGCTGGGAAGCCTGTGTGGATGTAGAGGCTGGCTTATAGAGACATCAGTGCATCCACAGCCTTCGGGTCCTACAATCCTGTCTGGCTTTTGGAGGGACCCGAATGCTGTACCAAAAAGCATGGTAGTGGGATGGGAGAAAGGAGGCAAATCCCTTCCGAATTCAGGGGTTGCTGCGGCGGTCTAAGGACCTGTCTTGCTGCAGGCGGGCAAAGTGTAGATTAGTGCCATAATTCTTGCAGTTTGGCAAGGCTGCATCAGACTGGAACGTATCTCTAGGTGGTGATATGGTCAGTCAATAGCCTTCATAATTAATCAAGCACTAATAGACAAATTAGAAATCCTGTCTCTTGAAAGCAGGAGGTGGAGGCAAATGGCTGGCAGATTTTAACTGTTTCGCTGCTTTATTTTATTGCCTGGTTTTATGTTGTTCCCTTGAAAATGGTGCATTGTTTAGGGAAGTTTTGTACATAAACATGATTTTAAATTTAAATTATTATCTTGATTACCAAACGTGGATAGTGAATTGAAAACTTGTTTCTCAGACAAGCAAATGAAGAATAATATTACATTTTACACTCCACTAAATCAATGTAGCCCTAATTTTGCCATGCAGGAAATCAATTCCAGTCTTTATAACAGTCGAAGATGTTATGAACAAAGTAATTTTGCAAATTATGGCAAGTAACACATTTATTGATGACTGTAGTTTAGGAATTTAGAATTTGTGAGTGCTGTAATATAATAAGGCAATGCTGGCAGGAGCTGAGTGAAACACAGATTATATGGTGAAACTGTAATGCATCATTTGCTATTAGTGGACTGGTAATAATTACCAGTTTCAAAGCAGCTTTTTCCGTGTAATCTTTAGTCTCAGTCGTAACAGCCCTTCTCATTGACATTATGATTACACGAGCTGCCCTTATGATCTGGAATATCTAGTTGATGGGAATACTAAAATGTGGTAGCGAATGCTCGATGTTGTATCCTCATTATAAGATAAAATGCTATTTTCTCTGACCTGATCTATAAGGTAGAGAGGCGAAGTAGCGTTACATTGTTAGCTCCTACCGTGGTGTTAAAAACTTCCACTTCATTACGGCGAAACAAGGTGAAATTTTCCCATTTAAGATTTTTTCCCAAGCTCACAAATGAGCATAGGAATGTGAAAATCCAATTGAATTTCTTTCTAATTTCAGCAGATTTAAGTATTTATCTGCACTTGCATGCCTGGCACATACTAAACACCGCAGTGCATTTTATTCTGATGCCGACTTCAGGATGAAACGTTAAATATTATTCCAAGGGCTTTTAAAGTGATTAAAGTGTTAAATGCCGGCTGTAGACGATCGAGTCTCCTGTACTCGCCAGAGTCAGCTTCTCACGCCAAACGTAGAATAACTGCAGAGCTGGGGGGCAGGGAGGAAAGCTGCTCTGGGGGGGCACTATGGCCAGCGCTGGGGGCTGCCTGCCCCTCCTGTCCCCAGATCACCATTCAGCTTGCCGGATAACAAAAATGCCCCTACAAAACTTTTCTTCCCCTTCTCCCAAGTGAGATGAGAAACAAGACAGGAGCAGATAAAGCAATGTTTTCTTTCCAAATCTGCCTTATTTGTCTGGTGTTCCCTCCCCATTCCTGCCCACCCCCTCCCCCCCCGCCTTTTCTCCGTATTAGGCAAATAAGGGAAACCTAAGTGTGTCTTGTGAAGAGGTTTACCCAGGAGTGGTACTAGGGACCTGATGCCTCATAACATAGATATCAGGTCAGGGGCAGGGGTACGTGGTGCAGGCAGATACCACCCCAAGCACTGCTGCATTTTTTTTAATTTTTATTAAATATCACTAAACAGCAGCTCTCTGGGAACTACTGGGCAGGGCTGGAAATGAAATTTTATCCTCCCCTTAGCTCTGGTTTCAGTTTACCAGCATTTAGTAAAAAGCATCCATAGGGGGGTGAAAGTGAATTATTTGCAAAATTACAGTAATCAATAAAAGTACACTCACCTTTGCCATATCTCACACCACTCTTTCCTCGTGGATGACCCTCAAAAAGTTATTCATCCCCCTTGTTTTCCCATATATTAGAAGGGGCTGCTTTCTGCTGTCATTATTAGCCGGCTTTTTGTTTAGTTATTTATTAGTCGGTTGCTCTTTTATAATGTCCGTGTTATCTCCAAAAATAAATTATCATGAAATAGAGTTAGCTCGCTACTTGCCAAAGTGGCATTTACCATCCTCAGCTTCTTTTCAGTGCGAGAGAAATAATGCGGCTCCGGCAGGGCGCTCGGCCAGGCCTCCTGGCCACCCTCCAGCTCTTTCCCTGGCGGAGCTGCCGCTCTCTCTGCCTTCCCCTCTCCCTGTCCTGCACACTATTTTGTTTAATTTTATTTGTCAAATTATCTTTTTTTCCCTCCCACCCCACCTCTCCCGCCCCCCAAGTCGAATCTCTGCTAAGGAGCCGGAGACGCTGCCTAATTTTGAATGCATCGTTAGTCTCTCAAAATAAGGAGGAGGCTAATAACGTGGTGTTGCCCAGGTTGCTAGCAGTCGTGATGCTTTGAGTTGCTGCTTTGGACTGATGTATGTGTTTTTCCAGAGTGAAGAGGATTTTATCTGTCTGTCTGCCTATCTATATGTCTACTTACTTACTTATTTTCTCCCCAATGTGAATGTTAGCAGCCTCTTGCAGCATAAAGTCTGCCGAGTTGTAGCTGGCGTTGATTGACTTAATCGTCTCTCTTTTTTTTTTTCTTAATAGCTTTTTTTAGCCACGATTACCTGCCGGGGTTCAGTTTTGAACCCAGGGCTGGGGATGACGGGAGGAGGTGGGTGCGCTTCGGGTGGGTTTGGACCTCCCCATTGCGCCCCTCGCCTCCTCCCATCCCCTGTCCCCTGCCTGCACCCGAGCTGGGACGTCCCTTCGCCATCTCCCAGCTGAGCATCCTGGAGGAGAGGAGCTTAGGCGGGGAGGCGAGCTCTCGCCCACCGGTGGGTGGCCGGAGATTGACGCTGCTTGTTGTGTTATTTTGCAGGTAAAGATGAGCCCAGCAGCTACACGTGTACGACTTGTAAACAGCCTTTCAACAGCGCCTGGTTCCTCTTGCAGCACGCACAGAACACACACGGCTTACGGATCTACCTAGAAAGCGAGCACGGCAGCCCCCTGACGCCACGGGTTGGTATCCCAACAGGACTAGGTGCAGAGTGCCCTTCCCAGCCACCTCTCCACGGGATTCACATTGCAGACAATAACCCTTTTAACCTGCTCAGAATACCCGGCTCGGTCTCGAGGGAGGCATCAGGGCTGGGAGAAGGGCGTTTCCCACCCACGCCGCCCCTCTTTAGCCCTCCCCCCAGGCACCATTTGGATCCGCATCGCATTGAGCGCCTGGGTGCGGAAGAGATGGCTCTGGCCACCCATCACCCTAGTGCCTTTGACAGGGTGCTGCGACTGAACCCCATGGCGATGGAGCCCCCCGCTATGGATTTCTCCCGGAGGCTGCGGGAGCTGGCCGGCAACACCTCCAGCCCGCCCTTGTCCCCGAGCCGGCCCAGCCCTATGCAAAGGTTGCTGCAGCCCTTCCAGCCTGGCAGCAAGCCCCCGTTCCTGGCCACACCGCCCCTTCCTCCTCTACAGTCCGCTCCTCCTCCCTCCCAGCCGCCCATGAAGTCCAAGTCCTGTGAGTTCTGCGGGAAGACCTTCAAGTTTCAGAGCAACCTGGTGGTCCACCGCCGGAGCCACACCGGGGAGAAGCCCTACAAGTGCAACCTCTGTGACCATGCCTGCACGCAGGCCAGCAAGCTGAAGCGCCACATGAAGACCCACATGCACAAGTCCTCCCCCATGACGGTGAAGTCAGACGATGGGCTCTCCACTGCCAGCTCCCCTGAGCCAGGCACCAGCGACCTGGTGGGCAGCGCCAGCAGCGCCCTCAAGTCTGTGGTGGCCAAGTTCAAGAGTGAGAACGACCCCAACATGATCCCCGAGAATGGGGATGAGGAAGAGGAGGAAGAGGAGGAGGAGGAGGAAGAGGAAGAGGAGGAAGAGGAGGAGGACTTGAACGAGAGTGACAGGCCAGACTATGGCTTTGGGATGAGCCTGGAGGCGGCCCGCCACCACGAGAACAACTCGCGGGCCGGCGAGGAGGGCCGGTCGATGCCGGACGTCATGCAGGGCATGGTCCTGAGCTCCATGCAGCACTTCAGTGAGGCCTTCCACCAGGTCCTGGGGGAGAAACACAAGCGGGGCCACCTCCCCGAGCCCGAGGTGCACAGGGACACTTGCGACGAAGACTCGGTGGCCGGCGAGTCCGACCGCATCGACGAGGGGGCAGTCAATGGCCGGGGCTGCTCTCCGGGGGAGTCCGCCTCGGGAGGCCTGTCCAAAAAGCTGCTTCTGGGTAGCCCCAGCTCCCTGAGCCCCTTCTCCAAACGCATCAAGCTGGAGAAGGAGTTCGACCTGCCGGCCGCCGCCATGCCCAACACCGAGAACGTTTACTCCCAGTGGCTGGCGGGCTACGCCGCCTCCCGGCAGCTGAAGGACCCCTTCCTCAGCTTCGGCGACTCCCGACAATCGCCCTTCGCCTCCTCCTCCGAGCACTCCTCGGAGAACGGCAGCCTGCGCTTCTCCACGCCGCCGGGCGAGCTGGACGGAGGGATCTCAGGCCGCAGCGGCACGGGAAGCGGAGGGAGCACCCCCCATATTAGTGGCCCGGGCCCTGGCAGGCCCAGCTCAAAAGAGGGCAGACGCAGCGACACTTGTGAGTACTGTGGGAAGGTCTTCAAGAACTGTAGTAATCTCACCGTCCACAGACGGAGCCACACGGGCGAGAGGCCGTATAAGTGTGAGCTTTGCAACTACGCCTGCGCCCAGAGTAGCAAGCTCACCCGGCACATGAAAACACACGGGCAGGTGGGAAAGGACGTTTACAAATGCGAGATTTGTAAGATGCCTTTTAGCGTGTACAGTACCCTGGAGAAACACATGAAAAAATGGCACAGTGATCGAGTCTTGAATAACGAGATAAAAACTGAATAGAGGTATATTCGTTACCTGCCCCCACCCCTCCCACCCACCTCCCACCCTCCCCCAAATCCACCCTGTCCCTTCCCC
>JAOQGH010000023.1:2899115-2971615 GCA_025769975.1 Gallinago jamesoni
GGTCTGCCCGGGGTCGAGCGTAGCCTGGCTGGCTTTCGGAGTGGGAGCTGTGCCCCAGGTCTATCTTATGGCAGTCGTCGTTCCACTACTTTTCTCTATACTATGTTTTACATATGAAGTAATCATATATCCAAGCGTATATACAGGCAGCTGTATACAGATCTGTAGAGAGACATCTCTTTAGGCAGATCTGGGCTCCATGTGCTGCTACAAGATTAACAGGTGGAAAGCATGCAACGATTATGGTGTTTTTTTTTTTAATTTTAAATTGCACAGTGCTGCATTTGATTTATAGGTTTCAGAGAGGTAAATTAGGCCGCCGGGCGCTGCTGTGCCCTGCAACCGTGCACATGGTGGTGTGAAGGAGCTTCAGGAGAGGCAGCTCCTGCTGCAGGAGAAGTTGTCTGAGCTGGCTGGCGAGAGCGTAGCTTGAGAGCAACACCACGCTGTCGCCTCAGCACCAAAGTGGAATTTGCTGCCACGATGCAGTGGCGATGAGTTAATGATAAAACCAAGGCCGAGTTTGTTGGGCTGGGGCATGGAGTCTCAGGCCCCCCCATCGTGTGCTCTCGAGCTGCTCTGGCATCCCGTGCACGCATGACCTCTAGAAACTTCCCTGTTTCTGTGCAAAAAGATGTCTCTATAAATAAGAGCGATAGTTGGGTAACAGTGTCTCTATTGTTAAAATCTCAAACCTCATCAACTTCTGAGGAGGAATGCTTTTTTATGGCACAGACCCCTTTGCCGTTAGTATTTAATCTCCTCCAAATTGAATGATTAATGTAATGAAGGCACTGAAACAGTATCCAGAATTCAGACTACAGATGTTTCGTATTTATTTTGTTTCCAAGAGCTGAGATAAATAGAGGAATAAGTGATACCATGTCTTTGCTTGACATTCAGGAGGCTTTGGCGTATCTGATGAGATAGTTTCGGGGTTTATCTAAGTGCAGGGTTTGTACAAAACCAGAGACGAGATACCAGCTGCTCTTTTAGCTCCCTCACTCTTTTCTTTTCTCCCATAAAGGTTGAAAACCCTTTTCAGTAGGTGTGTGGCAAATTGTATTACTGACGAGGAGAGCGATATTGCCCGGCGGGCTCTTTGCTGGAGTTGCTGGGGAGCTGCTGCTCCTCAAGCCCAGATGCCCATCTGCTGGTTTCAAAGGAGTCATGGGCATCCAGGCGTGGGGTCCCCTCCTCACCAAGAAAACCCCCCCCAGATTTTGTGCCCATGGCAGGACATATGGTGTTGTGCTGGTAGGGCTCGTGGCCAGGATGGATGGATGGATGGATGGATGGATGCAGCACTCTTGGCTCCCTTGACAGTCTCAGCCTGCTTTAACGTTGGCCTGAAACTTGTCAGGCTAAGACATCCACAGCAGCAAGTCCTCCTCTCGGGAGGGGGGACACCAGGCACATGCACTTGACTTTGGAGGAGCCACTCCAGTTTACACCCATTGAAGACCTGGCCCAGGAGCTGCATTTTTAGTCTTGATGGCAGCTCGCGTGTAGCCCTTCAGCCACTCTCTTAAGTATTAGTGAAACAACTTCCATAGAAACTGGCGTCTCGGTTGGGATGTGGAGGTGGATTTTGAGGGGTGTAGTCCTTAGGTTGCTGTTTGGGGTGGCATAGTGCTTGGTGATGGACCTTGAGCAGGGGCTCCTTGCCGCCCCTCTCCATCTCCATGGGAGTGGAGCCAAGGATGTTTGCTGTCCCAGCGCCCCGTCCCACCCTGTTAGAGTCGATGGCGAGTCGCCCGCGCGCTTGGCTGGGCACAGGCTGGGGCTTTGCAGGTTTTGGGAAAGAATAGGAGGAAGTTTTCAGACAGGCTGGCTTGGTCCTTGCCCAAGCAGAGCTCCTGGCACAGCATGGGCTTCTCCTCCCAAATGATCCCTGTGGTTCCTGCGTGGTGCCGAGCGATGCCGGACACCAGGGTGTGGCCTGAGAGGAGGAAGGGCTCCATCCCACTGTATCCCTTTGCCACAGTTGGGCGTCCTAGTTGTTAAAGGGAAAAAAAAAAAGACAAAAAAAAAAAACTAAAATAAGAGAATAATTCGCACTGTGGGCCATGTCACACCTGTTCTCTCCTCTGTCCCCATGCTCTCTGTAGGTTCGGCGTACCCCCCCAGCTGGCGCAGCGCCCAGGGAGCCCCGGACGTCTGGCAGTTTTCGGATGGAAGTTCAAGAGCACTTAAATTCTGAAAGGAGGTGAAGCTGGGGCGAGCGGCTGGCGGCATCTCGGCGTCCGGAGGTGGCCTCTGTCCTGCTGGCTCGCCGCGTCCCCGGGAGAGCCTGAGAAGTCACCCGCCGAAGGCAGCGCTCCCCGGGCTCCTCCTGCCTGCAAGACTATCGTATTTATATTTTGTAATAGAGTACAACACTTCTTTGGGGTTCGGTTGGGTTTTTTTTTCCTTTTTTTTTTTTATTTTCTAAAAACAGAAAAAAAAAGCAAACCCACCCACCAAGGTCAAGGGCTTATTGATGGCTTCCAGTGGCTCCTTTCCCCACGGAAAAGACTTGTCTTGCTCTCATGGACAACCCGGCCTGTTGGTTATCTCCTTGACGTGCCATTTCTCGGAAGGCACATCTGATGTGACGAATTAAAAATAAAACAAAACAGTGTAGGTCTGTGGGTGGGTGGGCAATTGCCATAATAAATGTTGGAGCTTTAGGTTTTGTTTGCTCTGTCTTTAATTTTTAATGCTAACAAGGGCCAGGCGGCGGGTATGACTTTGTATTTCCGTATCGGCTGCAGAAATCCAAGTGCTGAGTTTACAAAGGGAAAGCCGGGGCTGGTGTCTGCACGAGGGGCTGCTCAGCACTGGTGGGCAGAGGTTTCCCACAGAGCTAGACCAGACATCAGGCTTATGGCCGCTGCGCCCCACATCGTGGTGAGCCCTCACTGGTGTTGGGTGGTGCAGAAGCGTGGCGTCTCCCAGCTCTCCTCCATCGCCCGCCTCCTCTTGATGAGTGCAGGCTGTCCTATTGCGTTTCTGCTGTTAGACCATGTACTTTTGGGGCTGGTGGGATCCGTAACGTTCCTTAGTGTCCGCCCAAGGAGAAGTGAGGCCAGCTGGTGGGTTTTGGGAGGAGCGATGGTCTTGCTATGGAGATGCTGTCAGTACCAGGGGATGAAGAGCCCTGCCCTGAGCCGGAGTACCCGGGGGGAGCTGCTATCAGGCTGGCGTGCCGCTGTTTCCAACTGAGGGCTCCAGCCCTTGCACAGCTTTTCCCCCCTGCCAGTGACACTCGTCCCTTGCTCGGCACTCAGCACTCACCCCAGGAGTTTGCTGGTTCGGGGCCCGAGAGCTTTTCTGAACAGAAGATGGGTTAAGTGCATGCTTGTGTGCTGTCTCCGGTGGGATTTATAGGCTGCAGCTACTCATGCCTGTGCTGGTGAGCAGGAATGGACCTTATTTGGTGAAAGAAACAAGACGGGTATTGAGCAGGGCTGCTGGCCGGCCGTGTCGGGCTGCCAGGACACCCGCTGCTGGTCGCAGTGGGACAGAGCCGAGTCACGGGGCTGGGGCCAACTGATTTATTTGCTTCGTGTATTAGCTTCGTTCTCACGGCTGGTTTTATTCATCTCTTTTCTTAAAATCTGAGCGAGGCACCCAGCCGGGGTGACTCTCTCCTGGCAAGAAGGCCATAGGGAAATCGGTGTTGCCTTTTTGATGGGTGCTGGTTGCTCTTTTGCTTTTTAAGAACCTGGGCTGTAGTTCTCGTGTCAGCTGGGGCATAGCACAAGCACAGACGCTTTTGTACCTTAAAGCTTGGCCAGGGGCTGAGGTGCGTGGCAGAAGCACCTCCACACACAGCTGTAGGGTCAAACCAGGGTGCACAGGCATGGGCTGACCCAAAGGGAGCTATTGCTGCTTCTTTTAAGGCGAATTGGTCTTTGAAGTCCAATTACCCAAAAGCCTGCACACACCCTAAACTTTTTTTATCATTAGGAGATGTTTTTAAACATTTTGTTCTCTCCCAGCCTGTGTTACCACCTCTGTGTCTGGTCATAAGGGTTTTTTTTGAGCCTCGGAAGGGTGAATCCTGTTGCATTGAGCATCCTATTGATTACAAGCATGCCATGGGTAAGGAGTTAGCAGCTCCCATGAGCTCCTGCCCCAAAGTATCTCTGCTCCAGCAGCTGCATCAGATTGGGGCTGAGTTGATAGTTGCAAAGGGGTTTGCTCCGCTCTCTCTTCCAAATTGCAAACAAGGGATCACCTGGTAACTATCTATAGCAGCCTGCAGTGCTTATAATAGAGGGCAGCTGGGTGGCTGCTTTATAAAGGTTTTTCAGTGTGCTGGTTGGTTCTAGGGGGGCAAAGCTTATTGAGTAGATGGTTTCTGGGGCAGCTGGTCATGCTTTTGTTGCTCTGCTTGGTGGAACAAGTGCAATGTCCTTGGCTTTCTCTGGCCATGGCCCATCTCCTCCAGCAGTCAGCATGAGGCAGGTGTTTCTCCCAGGAAGAGCAGAAAATAACAAAGCAGTGACAGCTAAAGGTGCTCTGCAGAGCAGAGAGAAGAAAACTTATACCCATCCTTCCCTGAAGTGTTGAAGGTAAAGTGAAATAGTCCTTAAAATGTGTATTCTTTAATACAGGTGTTAAACTCTCCCAACTTTTAGGATTTGAAAGTGTCTGCAGAATTTATGTGTTGCCTTAATGCTACCAATACATGTAATGACTGCTGAGAGCCTCTTGGAAGGGTTGGGGCTGCACTGGGGGCTCTTCCCCACAGCTGTGGGGCCTGATCCTGCTCCCAGGGTCCATGTGGCTGCTGTGAAGCAACAGGGCGGTCTCAGCACCAGATCTGGTGGAGCCACAAGGCTTTCCACCACCTCATGTGAGCTTTAAGTAGGGGTGCTGTTAGGATCCTTTTTTGCCTGACCAGGACTTGGCTGCTGCAAAGCCCTTCAAGTGTATCTGGGTGTGCAGAGGATCACCAGCCATCGCGTTACAGTGGCTTAATGAATTTCTGCCCATTAACAGGAGTCAAGGGTTTCCTCTGAGGGGAGAGATGGAGAACTGTTAGCCTTGAAGCTGGAGGCTGTTCTGGTTTTGGTGGAAGAGGGGCAATATTCCTAGGGATTTTGTATTTTAGCATATTCCCACTGTGTCAGTCTGTACATCAGAGTTAAAAAATGAAGTACGTTTTGTCTTTATAAAAAAAAAACCAAAGTTCTAAAGTTTTGGAGTTTCTAATAAGCAAAAGAAAAGCTCTTTTTTCCTAGTCCGCGGGCTGAGATGGGCAAGATACCTGGGAATTAACTAGTTTAGCTTTGATTTTTGGGGTTTAAAAAACTGCTTTCAAACTTGAAGACAATTTGAATGTGCTGTATTTTATTTCTAAGCACACTTTCACTACATCACAGTGCAGCAAAGGTCAAGTCTTTTGTGAAAGCTAACTTAAATTTTGCTTTCAAAACATGTATTTTGGATTTGTGTTGCGTTTGGGCCATGGGCTTTTACAATGTGAGAAGCGAGGAGCAAAGTGATGCGTTAGAGGTCGCTTATCGAGCACTGTCTCTCCAGAAGGGATCTGAAAACAGATCTAAAATCCCATGAAGGGGATTCCCTCACCCCGCCCCCATTTTGTTTCAGCCCTGGCTTTATGTTGGGTCCCACTGAGCCACCTGTGGGACCAGCGGCAGCACCGGGCACAGCGTGGTGTTGGGGGGCAGCAATGCGAATGCAAACTCTAGGGGAAACTCAGGCTGCCGGGGGTTATTTTACTGACGATGCTTTTGTTTTGCATCTCACTCCTCCTGTTGCTGTGTGTGTCTGAGCTGTCTGGATGCCAGTGAAACCCAGGGGTGAGCCTTTACCTGCAGATTTTTGGTGGTGAGGGGGGAAGACCTGCTAAACATATCTGCCTTTCCAGGGCTCCCTGCTCTGGTCTGACATTTCACATGATCACGCTATAAATTATTATCGAGGAGCGAGCTGAACAACCCCCCCTGAATGAGAGCGGTGCCTCAATTGCTGCCTTTTTTTATTCCCTGCTTTGCCCCCAGGTTTTCCCATTTCAGGCATGATTAGGCATCACCATTCAGTTGTATGTTGTATCTGCTTCTAGTCAATAAAACTTTGTTGCCCCTCCATCCCAACACCCCCTGAACCCCCTCTCCCCCAGAAGTTACCCTCTTCTGCAGGGGTCCAAATAGTCAATTGTTCCTGAGGAAAGATGGAGTTGGGGGGCAGAGGGAACACAGCATCAACACCCCCCAATAAGGCCCTTACTCCTTAATCTCACTGGATAGAGTTACACATCTGGTAGAGGCTTGTTCGTTGTTGCTATTACTTTTATTGCGTCTTTAGCGGTGATGAAGTTCAGATGGCAGAGCCGGTGGGCCCCAATTTAATTTCGTCTGGCCTCCCGTAATGAGCAGGCTGTGATCCCCGTGCAGGGCTGGCTCAGCCGCAGCTCCAGTGGGCAGGGGCTCGCCTGCTGTGGTGATGGGCAGAGGTGGTGCAGACAGACAGACGGACAGGCAGGCAAAACCCCACTACGAGAGCGGGGGAGGTGGTGTGTGGGGTCTGGGGAGGAGAAATCTGGAACTAAGGATAATGGGTGGGTGGGGGTGTCTGTGCTGTGTGAGCGCTGAATACTGCAGTGACCTGGGTGGGTGGATGGACAGATGGACAGACAGCTTTTCGTGTCAAAACCCAGAAGCGAGATCACAAGGCAGATTTCCACCTTTTTTGGTGGCTGGGGTGCGGGTACTGTGACATTCTCTGAGGTTGCTGTGTCCCTGATGGCTGTTCGCTGGCGATTTCTGTGACCCTCCGGGTTTCCAGTGGCGATGTATAGAAGCTCCCACCTCTCCCCCGGTGTCTGCAAATGCATGTGTCTAAGGGCTATACAGGATTCTTTTATGGGCCTCCCGTTGGTGGGATATGTGCATGCAAAATGAAGGTTGTATTTGGCTTCTAATATTCAGATCTATATTCCATATTGTGTTGACCAAGAAAAGCAACTCAGCCCCCGTGCTGAAGAATGTGATGGACTGATGACTTTCAGAAACATACTGTAAATCAAGGAGGCTAATAAATACTTGCTATTAATAAAACAGGGCTACTGCCTTTCAAGTTATTTTCACATTTTACAGTTTAAAAATTAAATGCAATGAAAAAGGCAATATTTTTGTGCTTTCCCTCTTCCCCCAGCACAGCTGTTGCTAAACTTAACCTCCTCAAATGCCTGGGCAAGATGAGTTTTTCATCAATGAGAAGGTTTAGATGGAGCAGTAAGACCCTTGCCTAACCCCATGGAGCTGCTGAGGGGCTGACCCCAGCAACAGTGTTCTCTTGGCAAGTGGTGGCCTCACTGGATTGTCCTGATGGGTTGACAGAAGATCCCTGGAGCTTGTCCAGACCAAGGCATCAAAGAGCCTGCAGGCAAAAGCTGTACCACCTGCACCAGCTCATGCTAAACCCCTAATGCTTCCCAGTTGTGAGCAAAGCTGCTCCAAGTGGTAAGCGCGTGGGCAGAGCATCCACAGGCTGCTTAACCCTTTCTGTCGGGTTTCTCTGGGTCTGTACCCCATCCATTGCAAGAAGTTGGTGAAGGTGTTGCTGGCCAAATGCTTCCCATGAGACACAACTGGAGGCAGCAGAAAATGGGACTCTGAACTTGAGTGTCTGTAGCAGAGCTCATAGTGCCTATGGGGATGCCAGAACAGGCTCTTAAAATAGCTGTGCTCTTGCAAGCCCATTTTTTTCTCCATGTGAGTGTCTGTCCTGTCCCTGACCTCTTACAGTCCTCCATCAGCAAGCAGTGCCCAGTGGCTGTGACGCTTTAGTCCCCCTTCCCTGTGGGCTGAGGCTGACCCCTGGCATCCCTAGTCCCATGGCTCATCTCCCAGAAAGTTGGTGGGTGGTGTGGGCTCTGCCTGTCCTGCTTTTCCCAAACACCTCTGCACCCCTAATTCCAGTATGGATAAAACTCTTTTTTTTTTTTTTAATAATCTCCTCCCAACAGACATCTTTCCTGCCACCTCCCTGGCATGCTCCCCTGGGGTTTGGTTTTTCTATTCAGAGGCATTGGGGAGCAACATCCTTCAGGAGCTGCTTTGCACCTTGCTGCTCCTGTTGGCTTTTTGCTGCCTGAAAACCCCTTTTAACTTCTTCTTTATTTTTTCTTCCCCTTCCCTCTCCCCTGCTGAAGAGATAGCACTTTCTGCAGCTCAAGTGATTAAAGGGGAGGGGAAAAAAGCTTATTTAAAGTAGAGCCTGGCAATATAAAATAAGGTGTGGAGGTGATGAATGATCCCAGGGTATATTAAAGCAGGGGCTGGCATTTTCGACATCTCTCCTACCCGCAGCGTGTTTGAGCACCTCGGAGACTGGCTGTTTTGAAATGCTGAGCATCCGCCCCCAGGCCCTAATTCGGGCAAGTTTAAAAACGTCCTCTGGGATTAAGTCAAATCGTTGCTGTTTTCCTCTCCTGGAGACCCCAGCGCTGCCGTATGGATGTGGGGCTGGAAGGGGACAGGAGGACAAATCCCACCCCAGCCCTGCTCTGCCACCTGAGGGTGAGGGAATCAGAGGATGGACACCCCTGGAAAGGTCGGAGAAGGGAAAAGCTTCCCTGGCTTTTAAATGCTTTTTGAAAGTTCTTGGAAGCATATTCCCAGCATTGCTGTAGGAAGCAGTCAGGAGAAAGAGGGGAGAAGAGGAGCTCATTGCATGCAAGCAGCAGGACAGGCACAGGGAAATTATGCATTTTTCCGGACTGTCTTATTCCCTTCTGTGTATTAAACATTATTTTAATATTTGAGTGACAATGTTTTATAATTAAGCTAAATGTAAGAGACGGAGTACGCTGGAGAGCTCAGCTCGGTGTGAGGAGGTGAGGAGGGCTTCCACCCCTTGCCCAGGATTAACCCCAGGTTGCAGCATCCTCTGTGGCCGCACTGGAAAGTACAGTGCCTGGCTCTCGAACGACAACACACCCTGCACTTCGGCAAGTAAAACCTTTAACTCATAAAGGTTGTAATGTTAATACTGAAGAAAAGCCTTTTAAAAAATTACATGAGTTCACAGACATCTATTGAACTCATAAGGGGAAATCTAGCCCCTGAGAGATAGAAACTAAAGAGCTGAGCCATAAACCAGTACGATAACATCCTTATTATAAGATGCAAATTAAGGGGCCCAATTCACTTTAAAAAAGCATTATGAGTATTTAATTTTTCTAGTGGGAATATCTCTGAAGTTGGCCTGTGTGTGGTTTTTCATGCTGTGTACTTAAAAAAAAAAAAAAAAAGAAAGTCAGGCCATGAAGAAGCTGCTGAAGGCAGAGTTGAGGACGCCAAGCAGTGATTTGGGTGTCAGAAGAAGTAGCTGGTGCTTATGGTGGGCAGGAGAGCATGTGGTGTTCACACTGGTTTTGGATAGGGAGACTGTGGCTGAAGCCAGCAGTGTTGTGGTGGGGTTCTGAAGTTGTAAAATGGGGTCTGAACATGCCCTGGGATTTGTTTTAAGTGTTTCATTTCCAGAGTGGCTGGTGGCTCCCTGTGCAACTCTAGCCAGTGTCTCAGCACTGACACTGATGGCCTATGGGTCAAGGAGATGCGCTCAGTTGAGACTCCATCTGAGTTTTTGGGGATTTTTCTGGGCAACTTGCTCCCCACCCTTGCTGTTGCCTCTGCTTTTGGGAAGCAGCTGGGCTGCCATGATGCTGCCGACACTGTTTATTGGTTACAGGTTATAGAAAACATACAGTCTGGTGAAGGGATGCCAGGGCTTCCTGATGCTTTGATTGAGGCACTTATTCACACTGGGACTGATTTGAAGCTGAATTTGTATTTTGGGGCCATTCCTTGTTTCCTGGAGCCTTTTTGAATTATTTTATTTTTTCTCCTTGTTGGAAGACAGTGTAATCGCTGCCCTTGCCTTTGCTGTTTGTTAGATGTCAAAGGTTAAAGTCCCAAGCCAGAAGGACTTGGCACACAAGGTGGGGACATCTGGGATAAAAGGGAGAGAGCCTCTGAGTGTTTGGTCTGCTCTCTATCCAGCTTTAGGGTTGAAAGGTCAAGACTTGTTCGAAAAAGCAAAGAAAATGCAGTACCCCTAATTCGCATCCTTAAAGACTAAAGGCCTGTGTGCTGGAGCCTTCAGGAGGCTGGAATTATCTTTGCAAACATAGAAAATAACCACCTACCCTGAAAGACTGCTTTTTAGGCAGGCATCATACAGCTCTCCTATATAATGCCTAGAGGTCAAGGGTTGAGTAAAATAGAGAGACCAGGTAAATACGTTCATTTGAAACCTAAGGATTACATAATTTTATTTATTCTGCAGAGCTGTAGAGCATCTCTCCAATTATGGGGATAAAAACTGGGATGGAACAGGGGCTGACAGCTCCAGACGCAGCCCTGCAGCTTGAGTCTGGGGTTTGGCTCTGCTTCTACGCCGCATTCTGCTTTGGATTTGGGGCACAGAATAATGGGGTTTTCCCAAGGGGGAGTTAATCAGCTGAGGAAAACCCTGGTCTCCGGCTGGACCCCAATGACTGAGCTTGGACCGGGTCTGAGCTCTGCATTGAAACCTGTTTCCATCCCAAGGCTGCCTCCCTATCCCCTTTCTGGCAATTGCATACTTACTTGTTTCCAAACCACATGGAGTGTGTACAAGGAGTTTTGCTTCTTTTTAAGGCTGCACGTGGCCAGCAAAGACCATAAAGTAGTGGTAGGTAATGCCTGTTGTCAGGCGCTGGGCTGCCTGAACCCTTAGAAATACAGACTTCTTGCTTTGACTTTTTCCTTTTTTTATTTTTTTTAAGAAAATAAATCCAATATATCCTTCTTTTATCTTGTTTAGGAATCATAAATTTAGCATGTAACAGTGTTAGCGGACCAGCTAGGCAGCTATATGGGGCCATAGGTTAGTTAGGCTGGAAGTATTTATGGGGCTGTGGCTCAGCTGATCCCTGAGGGGGGGCTCACCACTTGTTGCACATGGTATTGAACACCAACACCCAAACTAAACAAGCTTTTCTGACAGAGCAGCGCCATGCCCCAGTCCTCTTCCCACAGATAGCTATAAAAAGTGGTGGTTTATGAGTAGGGTTTTTTTTTTTTAACCTTTATCCTCCCTTCCCATCCCCAAACCACATAGGAGCACCTGGATGCACATGTGTGGCCAAAACTCATCCGGCTGCGGAGACAGATGGGGAATTTTGCTCAGCATTTACAAAGTGGACTTCGTGGGAAGGTGGAGGGTCGGCACCAGGACGATATGAAACTCATGGCCAAATCCCGGCAACATCTCTTGGCCAGGCCAACGGGCATTCTCCAATGCCATTTCCTGGCTTGCCGTGTACCCCCTAAGCCTCCCCCTCCCATCTATTTAGGAATAGGAGCCTCATAAATCCTTCCGACCCGGATGCTTTATCAGGTGCCCCAGCTTCTCTCTGTGAAACCGCAGTCGGGGCAAACATCTGCGCAGGGGATATCCTCCTGCTCCCCCGTGCCCGGCCGCTATCGCCGTCGGGAAGGCAGTTGTGGTTTCGTAGCTTTTTAGCTGCGAAATGAGGAAGGATGTTCTTCCTCGTGGTTTGCAATTACGGTGTAGAAAGTGAAAAAAAAAAAAAAAGCCAACAAAAAAACCCCGTATTTCTGCATCCCACCCCAAATTTGCTGAGATAAGGGACGATATGTTGCGAAGCAAAATCCTGACGGTGAGCGAGTTATGGAAGTGATTGTAAAAACTCCCTGGGAGATTAAATGCTGGCCTGAGCCTACGCGTGGCAGTGGTGTTTGGGAACAGCATTTAATATCACACAGTACCTTGCTCTTTTTAAAAACAACAACAAAAACCAAACAAACAAAAAACCACCAGCACCCCCAGAACCCAGCCTCCCTTTGTGCTGGGGTTGCAGCAGTCGGAATCCTGAGGCCCTAAATCCACGCTCCATCTTTAACCCCAGAAATTCTTCAGCTTTGGGGGCAGGTGACGTATTTGTGTCTCACATTTCCCCCCCTCCTCTGCACTCTGATGTTTGCACAACAAAAAGCCTAGAAAAGTTCCAGGATTAGCACCAGCGAACCCAGGAGTTGAGCTGGTCTTTCACTGGTGATGCTCTGGAAGGGCTGTGGGGAGTTTCCTCCAGGATGGATTGATGCCCAATTTCAGGTCCCATCACTCCAAAGAAGGGACAGTGGCCTCACAGGAGGGGATGGTTGAAGCTGAAGCATAATCCCTAAGTGTTGTTGAAGTGGTTTGGGATAATAAGTTGAGAAATAGTGAATTATTGGTTTGCAAGCAGCGCAGGAAGCTGGCTCGTACCTAACTGTGGGTGCTCCCTCTCAGCCACGTGCCAACCACAGAGGGTCGGGTGGGTGAGGGCTCCTGGGCACATCCATCTGCAGCGAGGATGTTTCTGGGCATGCATCTCTTTGGAAGAGTGTGGTGGGGTCCTGCTTGGGGCCACTCCCCTTCACACCTCCCCATCACGAAGACAATGCAAGGTCTGCTTTCTCCCCCACTCCGGTAATCCCTGACCCCAGGGCTGGAGCAGCAGAGCTGTGCTGCATGGACCAGGGTCACCTCTGTTTTGCTTTCATGAGGGCTTATATTCCTCTTCTTTAAAGGGAGAGACTGACTTCCCCTTTGCACTGGGGTGGATTTAAGGAGTGAGAGCAGTGGGACTCCTCTATTACCTAATGCTACAGGATTTTTTTTTTTCTTTAATTTTAATTTTGGTTTTTTTTGCACTGCAGTGAGAAGGTAGAGGTGAATCCTCGCCAGCCTGGGAGGTGCAGCTGGGAAGGGGGTGATCTTTGCTGGTGGCCTCGGCTGGGATGTGCTGTTCCCCCCACCAGGAGCCCCCGTGGCTGGGGCCCTTCTCCCCGTGCTGCTCAGCAGGTTTCGGCATGACTCACTGGAGCTTGGGACAAGGTGGGGTGTTTTCTTCCAGGTCAGGATTTAGGTGGATTGGCAAAGGGCTGTGGGAATGCTTTTAAGGTATCTTCTGGCATGGCTTCCCCCCCCCCCCTTCTTTCTCCTTTTCATTTCCATGCAAACAGTGCCAAGCTCTGCTGCTCTACCTTTGCCTGGCAGATGAGTGAGGAAGGGTTCAGGCTGCTGGAGATGCACATTTGGCAATTGCCTGCATCCTGCCCTGTACCTCAGCTCAGTGTCTTTCCTCCCCTTCTCCCCAACACCCCCTCAAAACTGCTCCTCATCTCCAGAGAGGTCAATGCTATCACTCCTGGCCAAGGGCCACCGATGCAGCCCCGTTTCCTCTCTCCTCATGGGGTGCATCGACTCACACTTATTGCCATACTTCAAATAATAAAAATAACAGAACGAGAGCATTGAAGATGCCACAGATCTTTGTAACACACATCAAAGCCTTTGAAGACTTGGAGCTCCAAGGCTTATGGAGAGATAAATAATAAGTAGTAATTAAAGATGCACGCACGGTATCACTCTGAATTGCAGATGGACACGCCATTATGCCGGTTGAGGTCCTTGCTGTGGGAGTTTGGGGTGGCCGGGAGGGTCTGCAGCTGAGCAGCCACTTGCATGCAAGACATGCTTGGCACTCGTGTTACTATTATTATTTAATGTGCGTTAATCACTGCAGCTCCAGCTCTGCTGAAGCAGGGTTCAGAGCCTGGCTATTGCCCACCCAGAGCCAAGCCGGGCTGCGCCTCCCAGTACCCTGTCTGCTGCAGAATAAAGATCTCGTACCACCAGGCTGGGATAAACGGGAGGTTTTGTGCCACTGGTTCCCATCGTAATTATGTATCTGCATGTGATAGACCCGAGGGCAAACCGTCCTGGCGCTCCATCAGCACTTTCCTACGTGTGCTTCTGGGAAGCGGAGGGACAGCCTCATGCATGACCTGTTCTTCTGGCCTCTCCTCAATCACATTGCAGCCTCAGGTGCATTTTTAGCTCCTCTGAAAAATTTTGGGGGTGTTTTTTCATGTTAGTGCCTTAATCACTTTTTTCCTCCCCCCCCCCATTTTGACATGTCCGAACTATTTCATCCTATTCTTAGTATTGACATAAAAATGCAGCTGAGAAAACACTGAAGCTGTTTCAACAACTGCTCTGCTAAGAAGTAAAGTAAACCAGAAAATAGTTATTACACTGAGAGCTTCCTCTTTAAATCAGCTAGGGGGTTGGGGGGGAGAAGTGAGATTACTTGGCAATTAGATTCTCTCCCTCATCATAATTGCATTACCAATAAATCAGCTCTGAAGATCTGTTTCTTTTTAAGTTTTCTTGAATTTAGTCTTTGTCTGAGAATCTTGGAACAACAGAGCCGCAGTAAGTATGATTAACCTATAGTTAATTACTGGGGTATTTCAGCTCTGCCCTGTGGACACTCAGCCTGAGATAGTTAACCATCGGCCTCTTGGAAACCAACCCCCTGCCAAACGTGGGGGAGAGGAGCAGCAGAGAGCTGAGCGTGGTGAGCTGCTCCCTCCTTACTGACATTGTTTAAGTAAAAGTGCAGCAGGCTTTACATTAAGGGATAATTTGGCACAAACACAAGTCCAATGGAAAAAAATAACTTTTTTTTGCCTTTTTTTTCCCCCTGCACCTTCCCCCCTTGCTGCCAGAAAGACCAGGGAGTTTTAGTTTAGAAAATGCCTCTTATAACTACCTCCTATAATTTCAGAGTCTCAGACCCTGAATCCATTTAAGCACCAATTAAACCATATACACATTGTATATTTTCTTTTTTAGAAGAAGAGAAGATGTTTAGTTAGTATGTAATTTCGTTCTGAGTCTGTGGGGTGCGGATGGGCACGGGGAGAAACCCACAAAGGAGGATGAAGAAAAGCCCTCCCAAAACCGTATGGAGTGTCTCCTTTCCCTTAATTGAAGTCAGGGCAGATCTCTTTCTTTAGGAGGTGAGTGATGAGGGATTATCGGTGACTTTCCACCGAAATCTTGCATCGCTGAAACCCAGCGCTTGCACAAGAGGTGGGGTGGCGATGCGCGGTGCCGTGCCGCAGGACTCCTGGTGAGTTCACAACAGGTGACGTCTCCCAATTCACCAGTGGTTCCTGTCCACTGTTTGCTTTGATGCACTGGTTCACACGCACTGGGCTACATCCCTGTGGCCCATAGGCAGCCAGAAGATTTATCAGAAAAAACAATGCTGATGGTTTAAAAGAAATAATCCTTGGTGAACACAATGTAAGTTCTGGATTGTAGGAGTTCATCCTCTCTGCTGCTCTACTCAAGTCCACCCTTTGCAAAGGTTTATTGATATCACATGTGAGTTCCTTCTGGGTAGGAGGGCAAGGGCCATTGTGTTAATGATGCAATCACCTTCAGCAGGAAAAAGTGTTATGACTCCAAAGCACAGCAACCCTTGGATGATTTTAACTGGGGAAGTCGAGTAGGAGGGACACTGGATCATGCTACCTCCATTGGGAGAGCATCAGTGGGACTGGAGCTGTTCCACAATGGGGGATGAACCAAGGGGATGCCAGCACATGATGTAGCTGCACTGATGGGTCACTGTCCCCTAGGGTCAGACCTCGGTGGGCAGAGCCAGGTGTAGGTCATGTAGGTCACAGGCTCGACTGACAGACTCGGGCATGACCAGGGCCAGGAGCCACGCAGGGAGTACAGGCCGGAGCAACAAAAGATGGGGATAGAGATGGAGAGGATGGAGGAGGCAAGGCCTGCTGATCTGGCCTGCTGATCCTCTTATGCTGCTCAGGAAGTATTCGAGGCTGCCCTGCTGGGCCAGGGATGGGAATGGCCTTCAGCTGTGGCTCTGCTGCCCCCTCAGCTAATTATCCACAGGTGGGCACACCCAGCCAACTTCTCCTCCAGCTTTTCCTGATTAGGGAGGTCTACGAGGTGGTTCATACAGGCCTGGGCTCGCAGCAGGCTCGGGAGCAAAGGGTCGAAGCTGAGCTTGGAAAGAGAAGCAGCGGGTCATACTCCCGTGGTGGGAGGCTCACGCGTTTCTGGGTGCTTTCTTGGTGCTTTCTGATGTCATAGAGGTCCCCCTGCACCAGGTGAGCCGCCAGCGCGAGGGGGTCCCAGTGCTGGCAGGGCCCAGACACCAGCCTTCACCCAGGGCCTGCTTTGGCCACCGCAGCTTTGTGCTCGCACCTGAGCTACCTTTGTTTCTTGGGCTGGGCCTGGGAGGCAGGGCCTGCGGTCTTCTTTTGTGTGTGGCTGCCTCAGAATAACACCTCTCCGGGGCTGTGCGTGGCTCGGAAGTGCCAGCTTAACACAGGTACCTGGTGTGCTCTGGGTACGGGAGCAAGGCTGTGTTGATCTGGGAGAAAAGAGAGGATATCCTTGCCCGGCTTATGGAGGATGGAGGGTTTTATGAGGTGCTTCCTGTTGAACTTCACTTGTGTGCCATGCTGAGCCTTACGTGGCACCTCATCTCAATTTGCTCATCTACGTGTCCACCTTGGGCTGTTCCTGGCGGGGAGGACTGGACCTTCACCATGGAGCTGCTCTCTGAGGAACAGGTGAGTGCTGCCGGCGCGCTGCTCTTTAGAGTCATCCCATCTTTGAGATTGTAGCTCTTTGCAAACACGTGTTATCTCTCAAGGATCTCCCTGTGCCCATGGTATGGCCTCTGCAATAGATATTATATCGTACTGTCTCTCTTCCATGTTTGCCAGAGGGGAAAGCTTAGCATGGACTATGTGTTAGATTTTTGGAAAGGCCTTCTACTCCCCGGCACCATGGGCTTGGATTAGCCCTTCATTTGTGCAAGAGAAATATATTGGGTATTATGAGTGTGCAGGATAGTGTAGTGCTTTTTTGAAGACATACCTCTAGAGCTGGAGGCATGGTCTGTGCTGGTGTATTAATGGAGAGAAGATGTGTTGCTCCATTATCCTGGCAGAAATACATTTTTCTTCCCTGTCCTGACAATTCATGTTTCTGGGAAGGGCTGTATTTCAGTGCTGCAGTGCACAGAAGACGTAAGGTTTCTGGCAGGTTTGTCTTGGGGGTTTGAAGTTTATTGGAGGTCCCTAAGCACTGCTAAATTAATGAAAATCACCAAACTATATCACCTGGGGACAGCAACATCTCTTATTATTGCTGAAAGGGGGGTAATATTCAAGCTCTCCAATGAACGGCTTTGTACCACGACTAGCATTTCCCTCACTGGTGAGTCAGGGATAAAACCACGATGGGCTAATTCCTCTTTTCCTTGGGGAAGTAGCAGGGGACCTTGCAGAAAC
Source organism: Gallinago jamesoni (assembly GCA_025769975.1). Taxonomy (NCBI): domain Eukaryota; kingdom Metazoa; phylum Chordata; class Aves; order Charadriiformes; family Scolopacidae; genus Gallinago; species Gallinago jamesoni. The sequence continues at coordinate 2,916,314 of JAOQGH010000023.1, forward strand.
GAATGTGGTGATGACTGGAGACCAGATGATGTCAAATTGCTGGATTTTGCTATTGAAATGGCCTCCCTGGGCAGTTCTGCAAGTGGCATGATGGGGCTGGGGCTAAAGGGAGGTGGGCAGGAGGATTTGGAGCTTGGGATCCTCCACAGTTGGTCCTGCCTGCAACTACCTTCCTCTACTCTGAAAACCCCAGAAAAGGTCAGCTTTATCCATTTTTTGGCAAACCCATGATACAACTGGCTGGACTGGTTTGAAAATGCCTGGTGGCAGCTGTGGCCTAGTGCAAGGTTGCTTCAGGATTGCACTTCCCTGGCAATGAGTCACTTACCGGGACAGTGTGGCTTTGCACTGTTAGGTGTCTGTCCCGCTATATGCCCAGCCAGGGCAGCCTGGCTTCATCCCTCATGGTCTTGCCAGTGCCCACTAGTGACCTGAGGTGAGGTTGGTGGTGTTAGTTTGGAGGAAACATACAGGTATCTTAAAGTTATTTTAGCCACCCCTTCCTCTCCCCTTGCATCTCCATCTCTGGCACAGGGTACCTGGCATTAGCTTTTGAGTAATTCCAGCAGCAAGAATTGCAAGATAAAGTCTTATCCATTGAAACATCATCCTTGACTCCTGCAGACCCTGAGCTGCTCTCATCAGTTCTTGTTTGAGCGATTAAGGATTGTGCCATTAGTCTATTGCTTAATGAATATTGAAATACTGTCTGGAAATGAAAAGGCGTATGTTTTCTGCAACACAAACAAACCAGAAATGTTTTCCATTGTGGTACGGTCCTCTAAGTGTTTGGTGTCACCCCACTGGAGCTCTGGTGGAGCCCTCATCTTTGAACTAAATTGAGAAGTGGAAATCTTGTGGCTAGTAATAGCGAGGCCATTATTTTAAGGATACAAATGTTTAATGTACAATAACGAGTCACATAATGAATGTCCAAATGAGTGATGTTTTCTTCAGTTTTACATTCCCAGAGGCGCAGAAAGTATTGGTCACTTTGACACAGAAAGCAGCCAGGCAATTACACTGGCATGCTCTAAAAAGAGAAGATTTTATTTCATAATGAAAAACTTGAAAAAAGGCCCAGAAACACCCTGTGCTTCCTGGTTGCTGCTTTGAATTGAATTTGCCTTCACTCCATGTTAAAAAGGGACGTGGGGTTTAGGACTGAATTTAACTCTGAGCTAGTGTTGGGTCTTTGGAAGTGAGGATGGGGAAAGGCGAGCAAGAAGGCATCCGTGAAGGGTTTCTTCTTTCCACGGGAAGAAAAATGAAAATTAATTAAATCTGGTTCCACTCTGCAGCAAGGGGGATGCTGTGGGGGGTAGGGGTAGGGTGCCACCAACCAGCAGCAAAGCTGGCTTGGCTGAGACGGTGTGCTTGCTCTGGCTTGCCATGTGCCGACGGATGCGATAGTTTGGGTGATCGTCTGACCTCCCTTCACCTCTGCATTACTCAAACTCCCCATGGCTTCAAGGTAAAAGGGTTTTGCCCAGCAGCTTTCAGTACTCTCTCCTTTTTTTCTTTTTCTTCCTTATTCATAAATAAGTTAATGAGAGAAGCATTGCAAGGTATTTTGAGAGTTTATGACTTAAGGCTTGATTCTTCCCTTACTGAAATTTTGGGGAAAGCACTATCACTTTAGCTGGACAGAATCTATTAATTATGTCATGTTACAGAAGGCAACAAAACCTGGGTAATTTCAGTAAGGGCAGAAAATCAGTCTCATGCATGTACGCGTGGGACAGGTCTCAAATGAAATTTTGCCTTAGAAAGCAAAGTTCTAGTGTTCCAAAAAAAAATATATCCAGGTTTTATCTATTTTACCAAAGGGTAAAATGAATTCTTATGTATATTTTATAAGAATATTTGTTTTGTTTATGGTCCAGCATTAAGGATACTTTTTTCTTAATAAGCTCATGTCAGAGCTCCCATAACCGTAGCCCAAAGGATATGTTTTGCGAAAATGAAAAATGAACATATTATTTACCTATCAATACCATGCAACGTTGATCAATGCAAACCAAGGGCACTCCCCCCCCCCCCCGCTGCCACTGTTAGGGGAGGCGGATCGCCCTGTCTGGGCAGTGCTGGGACTTTATCTGTAATATGGAGCTTTCAACCGCCAGGCCGACAAAATGCCTCTCTGACAGCCAAGCCATTAATTACCATCATCTGAGCCTAATTCATTCATCCCTTTCCCTCTCATGCAGAGGGACAGGGAGGGCTGAGGGCACTTGGGGAAACGTAGGCATGATTCCATATTCGTTATGCGGCGAGTGCTGCCTGCGACTTTGTTGGTTGCAGTGGCTTTAATTGAATTGGCTTGCCAATAAAGCTGTTGTCATTCAGTAAGTGAATTTGTTGTACTACTCGCACCACAGCTGCTGCATACAACCAGGCATTTCCTGAAGGCAAGCCAACCTTGTGCTACCCTGGCTGGAGATTTTTATTTTTTATTTTTTGCCTTTCCCCAAAACTCATCCATAACATGCCGTGTGATATCCTCTACGTCTTGTTTCCCACCGGGGAGAAATAGGGTGTCCCTTGCCCAGGCCCCTCTTGCAGAGGTACATTGCAACCCCAAAATGCAGTGGTTGTGGGCTGGGTGCTGGTAATCCACCGGGGTGTGGGACTGGCTGGTCAGCCCATGTGTGTTTTCAATTAAGGGGCTCTGACCTCCGGTACCCTGTGCTGGTCTTGATAGAGCATCATTGTTCCTTGCAGTAAAAATAAATACGGAATATGACAGATAATATATTTTGTTAGTCAGGAGCTTAGAGTCCCATTAAGAAGTCTAGCAATATTGATAAAATAAAACAACATTAGGAGAGGCATTTTTTATAGGATATGTAGGCTTTTGGGCCAAAAAAATACTCCAACTTTCTGCAGTTTATAAAACGTTAGGGAAGGAGAGGGGGGGTCCACGTGATTTATAGCGACTGTAAAGTGATACTCAGATGAAGTAAAATATCCAGAGGTCTGAGAAAGCACTACTCTTTGTGTTTTCGTGCGTGGGATGAGCATATAGGCAATAGCCCCAAGAGCAGTCCATGAGGCGGCTTGGTGGTGACCGAGGACCAGGGCTTCCCAAACACCTCATCCTTCTCACAGCAGAGCTGGGGGGCAAACCTATGTCTGAAGGCTACCTCTGCCCTCTCTCCTCTGCTGGGTCAGAGCAAAACTACATATTTTATCACTCCTAAAGAAGGAGGAGAAAAGAGATCTGGATCCGTTTCAAGACATTGTGGTCAAGTCCCGATTCCAATTGGGATTAAATACTTTTTCTTGGTGCTACACTGAGCTGGGGGAATTATCCTGAGAGAGAAGTTTTCTTCAGATTTCTTCTTTTTTTTTTTATAACCTCATAAAACATTGCATTGAAATCTGAGTTCATTCCATCAGTTTTCTCCAGATTTATGTTTATTGTAGATTATTTTTCATACATCCAAAATATGGGTAGGTAGGGTATTTTAAGCTCTCTGCTCAAATTGGATCATGCTCAGCTGGATGCAAGACTGAAACTACAGGAGCTAAAGTAATATTTTGGGTGTCAGTCTTGCTTGAGGTGAATCATAAATTTGAGGAGATAAGCTGGCAATTAGATGGTTAAACTAGTACATGAATGCCTGTTTCTAGACATCCAATAAAAAAAAATAATTTTTGCCCTCTATAGGCTCATGCTGTTTGAGTAGTAACTCATGAAGAGGTCTAAAATTGATTGATAATGGTAAAACTTCCCTCAACTTCAGCACCAATGTATGTAGCTTGTGATGGGGATCTGGGAGTGCTGGGAGCCTGCTTGTGCAAATCCATGGAAGTGGTTTTGGCAAAGCGTTCTTTCCATCCTGGGAAGAGTCACTTTTCCTGTTAGCTTGTGAATAAAATCATATCAAGCATAATGCTTGAGGGCCTTAAAGTAATTGGCTTGTTTCACCTTTGTTGGGGGATCAGCTCTAGGAGTGATAGCAAATGTCTTGCTGATGTCCATAGACCATGCTTTTTTTTTCTTCCCCCCCCCCCCTCGTTTTTGTGCTGCTTCCTGTAAATTAAGGTGATGTTCTACAGCTCTAGGACATACCTGTGTGGTCAACCTAGATCCATCAGCCAAAATGCCTGATTAGGGAATGTGTCTGGAGGCATGGGGCCGTCAGAGTGGATCAGAGGGTACATCGGTGAAGCCTGGGATTTCAGGGCAGCACCATGTGAATCCACAGTAGCCACCTTGTCTAATGGTTTTGGGGTGTTGCTGGGTTCCAGCAAATTTGTCTTTCACCGTTAGCAACCCAGAGCTGATCCAAAGGTGCGTTAGTATCTTTTCATTGAATCTGGGTGCTGAGTTAGTTACATCAGAAGCGTGTGGATAATGTTAAATAACCCAGGCAGGATCTCTTGCTTGCTGTTGGGGAGATTTGTGAGGCCTGGAGGAAACAGTGGCAGCCCTGGAGTGCTGGGTCTGGTTTTCCTCCTGGCTGGGAGGGTTGGAGTCCTCAGGGCACAGTGAAGCTCCCTGGAGGTTGGTGGGACCTGCAGGTCTCTTCCCACATCAAAGAGTTTGTTCGCTTTCCTGCTGCACCAAAACTCACAAGTTTAGGTGTCCGTGGCTCAGCTAGGGGCAAAGAGGATGGGAAAATCTTAATGGTGAAGAACCTGTGGTTTGAGTTGCTTAGAGTAATTCAATTTAACTTGAACACTCCTCTTAGAGCAGTAACGCTCAGTAAGTGGCTGTGTCAGTCAATTATAGACTTATAGGAGAAAAAGTTGTCAACTACTATCAACTCTTCCCACCACTCCCCAAGCCTCTGCCAGAGAGAACAAGCCCAACGAGAGCAAGCACACATGAACCTCAGTAAGCTGTGGCAAGCAGCCAAGATAAAAGTTCAGGATAACTTTATATTGTCTTTTCTTTTCCTTGGGCCTAATGTTATGTATGGGAAATGCAAGTGCATTATTATTTTTTGTAAAAGAGCATGCTGAGAAAAGCTTTTGTGTGCCTGTATCTCCCACACTATTAGAAATAAATATTCAGTATTAAGAGCCATGTAGTTCTCAATTAGCAGCTAATAAAGTAGGCTCTTTATTTAGAAAGTTTATATTTTTCTTAATTCTTCTGTGCCCTCCATGTTCATGGTTTAAGAAAATTGTGCAGACCTACCAACCCTCCTTTAGAATGAGATTTCTGTACAGAAAACACAAAGTATACTTTTTTGGAGATTTGAATGATTGGGAGAACCATGACTTCAAGAAAGCAGACTTGGGTGGAAGGGAGCTGACCATTGAAACCCGACCCTAGAAGCGCCATCAATATAAGTTTGTGGTAGTCCAGTGTTTATTTTTTTTTCCTCTGTGGCAGGCATTGCTTTTGCCTTTCAGTTCAGTAAGGTTGGCATAAGAAAAAAGTTCATCTGGAAGTACAACATCCCAGGAAGGGAAGAAGAATGTGGTGAATAATGTAGTCAGATCAAAAACCTGGTTATAACTGAGTGGCTCTCACAGAAATCTGAAATAATTTTGTGCACCTTTAGCTCATTTACAGTACAAGCTTGAAGATTTTATTTCATGTGCCAAATGAGTGTCAAAATAACCTATGAAAAAAAAAAAAGAAAAATAGTCTGTGTGTGTGTGAGCTTTATAGTGGGGGGAGGGAATGAAATACCGTTATGGTTTATGAATACCCAATCTGTCAAAATTAACTTGTGTCTCTCCCAGCTTGTGATACAGGGCACCGATGGGACTTGTATCGCGGTGCCAACTGGTCTTCATGTCTCTGCTAGCCGCAGGAGGGCTTGGATCCTTTACACCCAACCCTCCGCTGGCTGTCGAAGGCATAATTAACTGCGTGGGTGGTAAAATGGCCCAGGGCTCCCCGTTTGCATTTTGTGCAACTGGAACGTACCCTCCTTGTTCGGGTAACGTGGCAAATAAAATCCTAGCAGGGCAGCGGCGAGTGTTGATGAGGAGTTTTGAAATAGCATGAGAATGGGTTTTATTGCAGTATATCACTTGCTGAAACTGCAGGGCTGGTGCAAATAATCTATTAAGAGAAGGCTTTTGTGAAGCTCTATGGCTTTTTTAAGAGGTTTATGGCTTGGCTAGCGATCGTTTGCTGAGTGAAAGTCTGGAGGTAGAGTCTTCACGGGGCCACGTTGACATCAGTGCTGCCTTGTGTTGCAATGGGCGTGGAGGCATCTGTAGCCAAAATGATGGGGCAAGATCCCAGCCCTGCTGGAGCTGAGACCCAGCCCAGCACAGGGGACACGGGCATGGGCCAGCCTCCCCGGGGCTGTTACCTGGCCCTGCCTCGGGTTTCCTTTGCCTGTGCAGCTCCCACCTCTGACACCCGGGCTTGTGATTGGGCACCAGTGATGACCTGGGTGCTTGTGCCCTGCTGTGTACGAAGTCAAGAGACTCCTTTGTGTCTAGGATGAGTACTTGTAGCCTTTTTTTCTTAAGGTGCTGCTGTGGGGTAGGTTTGGCACACGTGACGTTTCGTGGATGAGGAAGGGGTCTTGACTGTTGCGATTCTGCTTGTGTTGCAAGGGAGAGCTGATGGGCTCCTGCTGTGCTCCCCAGAGGCAGGATTAGACCTTCCTTGAGCTCCCCTGCCTGCCTGGGTGACCCGAGATGCAGCCTGAGCTTTAGTGGGTCAAACCTGCTTGCTCTAAAGGACAAAGCTAAAAGCCAGGTACGCGTGGGAAAATCAGTCAAGGGTAAGGCTCTGCCCTCTGACAAGTTTGTCTGTACTCTTCTGCAGCATCTTCATGGGCTTGGTGATTTCAAGCCTTGTTGCATGCAAAGTTTTATCTGCTTTCCATGGGTTGCCTGTGCTGTCCTGTCCTTTTCAGAGGAGAGCTCTCGGATTATTCAGATTTTTTTTCTTGAGAAGCAAGTTGCAGAAACCAGCCCCACTGCTCTTTTCCTTGCTGCCCTCCAGGTCTTTTATGTTTTCAGCAGGAAGAGGAAAAGCACCTCAAGACTCCCTATGGGCATGCCCCCTTTCCCCTGGGCAAGCAAGGGTAGTAAAAGGAGGACCATCTCCCCACAGTCTGGCATGTAGGAACTGCCTTTATCCGAGAATACTCTCTGTGTGGTGGAAGACCTTGTCTGAGGTCTCCTATGGCCTTAAAGGCACTGGTTGGAGCTTGCATGTGGGCTGTGGTGCACAAGGATGCTTCTGCTTATTTAAATGATGTGTCAAGTGGTCACTTCTGATCCTAGCTGCAGTTTTCATAGACTGGCCCGGAACAGGGGAGTGTGGCAGCACCTCTTCAACAAGGTGATTTGATGTCAGTAGTTAGATACTCATGTTTGGTTTGAGTCTGCAGGGAACTGTATGCTACCTCTTATTTTTGCAATGCATATTTAAATTTTGCTGGGTACGAAGCCCTTGCACATGAAGCATCCTTCAGATGTACCGAACATCTCGGTTGTTTTTAGTCCCATGTCCAACTGATTCGTTGATTAGGAGATATTGCTATTGCTGCTAACAGTTAACCGAGTTGCACACCTGAGACCTGGGCTTTGCTGGAGGACATCTTGCGTTCACCTTAGTGATAATCTGAGCTTGATGCCACCCAGCTCAGCTTAGGACAACCCCCTTCAGAGCTGGTGTTTGCCCTTCTCCAGAGGTCTTTCTTGGGTGGACTTGGAGGTGTGATGGGAGCCTTCATGTAGCTGTGCCCTATGACAGTAGCTCTCCATTTGTATAACAATTACGCGCTGAGGTCCTGATCCAAAACCCAATGAAACTGATGACAATCTTTCTGCTGGCTTCAGTGGGCTTTGCTCCAGCTCTGCAAGTGCAGAGAGTTCAATGAAATTAGAACCTGCAAAAAACACGTAGGTGAGACGCAGAAAGGCTGAGATTAACCCTAGACAAAAGGGGAAAAAACCCCCAAACCAACCAAATGTAACACAGGTGCCTTTCTGAAACTTTCTTTTCTGTTTATTTCAAAGTATTGTAAAAATGCAGTTTCAGTATTACAGGGCTTTTCATGGAGACAATGCTTGCTTTGAACAATTAGTTTTCAGGCAATCCATTTAAACTTGCTTGTGACCGCTGGGAAGGGAGGATACTCAGTTTAAAGCAACCGGCCTGTGTGGAAGTCACAATGATGGGAAATATTCTGGAGCTGGGAGTAAGGCCGAGTACTGTGCTTTACTGCAACCCTTTGTACAAGCCTGATATTACCTTTCCTAGTCTAGATCCTCTTTGTAGCTGGAACTACCAGTACAGTTACTTGGATAAGGCTAGATCTGCATGCAATGGAAGGATGGGCACCTGTAGCAATTGTACTGAAGTTGAAGGATGCTCTAGATTTACTGTGAAGTGACCAAAATCCAGCCTGTAACGACATTGCCCCACAGACCTGAGAATGGTCTGCAAAACACAGAGCGCATCATCTGGCTGGTGTTGCTGTGGAGGATACCACAGCGTGAGAGGGGAGGGCTGCGAATTGCTGCAAGGTCCTTGGTTATGTCGGAACATCCCAAATCTGGTTTAGCCCTGTGCATGCTTCCCCAACTCCCTCCCATCGCTACTGAGCCGAACAAGTGTGGACAAACCCTGCCACCAGCTGCTGCCAAGCTTCCCTGGCTCTCAGCACCAGTTTGCCCAAGTGCTCAGGCAATAAGATTTGTCCTGCCCTGTTTTTGCAAAGGGATTTGGTGATTGCAAAACATGTCACATTATTGACTGGAAGTTGTTACCATCTGGTGGCTGTTTAGATGGTCTGGTACTAATGAGTAGGTAATCTCAATTGAGTTTCTGGGGGACAGCTGTCCTCTCTCGCTTTCTTCCTCACCATCATAGACATCATCGTTGTACCGGACACTAATTGGCATTCTTATTTGCAAAGATGAGTTACGAACAGTCATGGAAGCACTTTCCACAAGAAATGGGTTGTGGTGTGTGGATGGGGTAACAGGAGGAAAACTGCCTTTCCAGCAACTGTGTTGTGTTTTGTGTGCAGAAAGGATTTTGGGTTTCTAGCAATGTTATACAAGCCTAAAGAAGGAATCAAAGGATGTGAATTATTGTAGGCGAAGTAAGATGAATAAAAACACACCGCTGTCCCTTTGGCTTATTTCCTAACCCTCCCACCAATAGGTGCCTGCTCCGAAGTGCACGCCCAGAAAATACAACTTCAAAAAAAAAAAAAAAGTCTAGCACACATTCAGGGTTTTGATCAGGTAGAATCTGTCCAGAGGCAGAAGCATGTAATGGTTGCTACATTCTTGGTTGTTACAGGTTTGATGGTATTCGAAATGTTATTCAAAATCATCCAAAGTTGGGTTCTGTGCTTGGAGACATGGAGATGGGGAGACTGGTGCTGCAGCTGGTGTCCCCACGTCAGGTGGGATGGTGGGGAGATTATTGGAAATGATGCAGGAGAGTAAACTCTGCGCAAATATAGCTTGAGAAGTGTTGTGGTCTCCCACCGCACAAAGTGTGAGCACGTATCAGTCACCTCTCACTGCTGCTTCAGCACCCCTTTGCCTGCCCTGTCCCACTGGTCTCCATCTGACAGCTCACAGGGTGTCACCGTGACCCTGTGCAAGCTCTGGTTTTGGGTGGAGGATCTTCTACTCATGTGGCGGATCTCCAAGGGACATGTTTACTGAACAGCATGACACACCTTGAGGACAGAGAATACTAAAATGTGTTTATAGTGGAGCACGTGCTCCGCTCTGATGGAGTCAAGCTTCCCTGCAGACCTCAGCTTCTAAGGCTGGAGCTTGGGTTGTCTCCTTTTTCTGTTCCACATCTCCAAGTGCAGCTGCTGTCTGAGGGTGCAAGTAGCTTGTGTCTGGCTTGGACTTCCTTGCTGGCAAGTCATTCATGATTGCAGGTGGTTATTTACTTGTATGCGGTTCCTCTTATCTCCCTCCTTATCTCATCCTGTCTGTACCAACTTCAGGCTCCTCTTAATTCTGAGAGGAGCAGTGGTGGCTGTGGTGGTGATATGGTGTTAATTTGTCTGAGTGTGCTTATTTTGAGTTCAGGTCAGCAAGTGTGATATCACAGCCTGTTGGAAATTACTTGTGGTGGCTGGCTACCGGTGAGCGTGCTGTGCTTTCTTTACTTAACAGCAAAATACACCATTAAATACAATAATAATGACTGTCTAAAGACTTTTTTTGGGGGAAAAAAAAGTAATTTAAAAGCATTCTTTTGTTCAGTTGTGGAGCAGGCTGTGAGGCTGAGGCTAAAGAGGAAAGTAGGCTTCGTCTTTGCTGTTGAGCCATATGTTGTATGAACAGAGCGGCTTGATCCACGCGGTGCTCTGTGGAGGCATGGTGTAAAGGCAAACGTGTTGGCTACAGATGTGCACGTGGAGCAGCAGCACTGAATCACCTGTCATCCCGTACGGCTGGGGTGAAAGGGGAAGCTATTTACATAAATTATTGGAGAGCAGTAAATATTATTTCATGATATCACATCAAGATTACCTTAATCAAAGTTGATATTAAGAGGCAGAATGATTTGCTCTTAGTCAAAGACACAATTAAAGAAGGTGCTTGAGGGTAAAGGAGAGTGCCTACTTAGGAAGATTTTTATCACACGATGGCTGATGGGTTGGGAAGCTTATAACCAAGATCTTAACTCCTTTGTGGATTTTGCAGCAACAGCCCTCCTAATTTTAGCAACTGTTGCAGTTTCAGGAAGGATAGCACAAACGAAATGTAGAATTATTTTCCAGGAATGGAGCTTTGACTTGAAGGGAGAGATCTCTTAATCTTTTAAACACTACTTCTTCACTTCAAGGGTTCTGGAATTTTTGCAAAGATTCTCTCAGCAAAATTCAAAGTAAAGGCAAAACCATTAACACGTCCCAGATGGATTGGGGGTCTGCCTGGCCTTAATTACACTGTGGGGAAAGACTCTGCCTCTTGCTGCCTGGAATCTCTAGAGGGTTAACATCGTTTTAACCTCCTCTTCTCACTGCCATTTTTCTCCTGGCCAATAGAGCCAAGTCTTTTGAACAAAACAATGGTTCTTATTTGCTAGGAACGTGGGTGCATTTATTATTTAGGTAACTAGAAGTCAATGTCTTGAGTTTCCCAATGTATCCATAGCATATGAAGTGTTTGTAGCTCTTCCTGAAGTCAATTGGTGCTTTAAGTGAGCTCTCAGTGCATATTACCTTGCTGAGAGAACAGATCCGTTCTTTGTTTATTGCCTCTAGAGTTGGCTGTAAGTTGATTATGCTTATACAACTTATATTTCTTATAGAAAAGTAAAAGCCGACCCATTTGTCCAAAAAAGAAATAAGTCCTTAGATAAGTCCCTCCTCTCTTTCCTTTCTGAGGAAGGCTGGGCTTTCCCTCAGACTTGTTGTATTTATTTTTTTTTAAACAAAATGCGAATTATCAATTGAGGGGGAAGCTTAAATTGGAAAATCTTTGACAAGTCTGAACTGTGCCTTCTCTTGTACAAAGCGCGTCTTCCTTGGTTCCCAACAATGTTGACACTGGCTGGGGGAGCTGGGAAAGGTTAGAGATGTGCTCAGCACATTCCAGGATTAGGCCCATTGTTTAAGTAATAACACTCAATCTCACCAGCCCATGTTTACCACAAAGTCTTCATTTTTACTTTCCATCCAGTCTTTCCACATGGAAGCTGTAAGAGCTTTAATTTTCTATAGCTCTTTCTCTGGCCTTGCCTTCCTGGTGTTTTCGTAACCCACTGTGCAGGGTTATGTGACTCCTCTCCCTGTGGTTTCAGGTGACTGAGAGCCCTGGACATTAGTAAACTACTTTTTAAAAAAAAAATGAAAATCTGTAGCTTAATTACTATAATATTTGTTTGATTCACCTGAAAGGGATGCATAGCATCGGTTCTTCAGCAACCATTTGTAGGATGCTTGGGTGTTGTCAATATATCTATTACTTGTTTCAATGTCTGAGTTACTAAAGCATCTGCTGCCACTGGAAAAGCGGTCTGTGCCCTCTCCCAGTGATGCTCTTCTGACCATTTCTGACAAGTCCCACCTGACCATGTTTGCATAAGCAAATTTGGAATGCCCAGCCACTGGAAGACCAGCCCTAGCACCACATTGTAGCCAGGGTTTTTCTCCCCCTAGCTGCTTCAGGTGCCTCTTGAACACTGATGTGCAGTGAGGACACCACCTTCTTTTAAGGGCCCTTTTAAATATTACACATTCAAGTTCAACTTTGCCAGGCCTAATTACTGTAGGGTTATGCTGTTTTCTTTCAATAACTATAGGTACTGGCGTCCTTTTCCCCATCTTCGAGATGAAGATGCTTGTAGGTGGAGTTATTAAGTCTTTCCATAATGACATTCAAGCTGCAACACAGCTTCAATAGGGAGGAGATGGTGGTGAAACTGTGACTCGTGATGTCCATGTAGCCTTGGCCAGGGAGCCCACCAACATCACCTTGGAGGCTGAAAACACAAGCCAATGCAGAGTGCCCTGTGTGCAGCTGTTAAAACACAGTGTACGCGCTCTATCTTGTTTCCTCCAGTCTTCATTATTTAAACTGCTCTACACTGGGGAGGAATAATCTTTTCTATAGTGAAGATAAGGGAAAATCATTCTTGCATTACTTGCTCCTGAGCCCTCTTCTTTGGTGGTGCAATGCCCTCCCAGGTCAGGGGGTATGTAAGATTTGCCTCTGAGGACAGGTCTGCAGCTTGCAGAGGGGATGGAGCCCAGATCCTTGTTTTGAGGAGGTCCTTCTCTGACAGACCCTGCACAATTGTCTAGGTGGCTGTACATCCTTGCTTTGCCTGGCAAGCTGTGTAAGATTGTCCATTGGAGGTTAATGTTATGCTAACACTATTTTTATATTTCTAGAGCAGTCTTTAGTCTTATAATATTCTGATTTGATGCAGTATGTCCCGTATTCCCAGTACGTAGCAAGCAAACCTGTTGCAGACATGAAATTTGCCCTATGTAGCTTCCTCTTTCCTACCATTATGGGAGACCTTTGCTATCTCAGCTACTTGAACGCTACCAAAAACTATGCAGCTTCTGGAAGTGCCTGTTTCTACCAGGGGCAGAAGGGGGAGAGGGGTGACACCCACATTTTCCTTACTAAGCTCAATTTTTTGGGTCCTCTCCAGCATTTAGTTGTACTTCCTTTGCTCAGCCAACTGCTGCCTGTGGCAGGAGAGATGTGATTTGGGCTCAGTCTACGTTGAAGGAAAAGTTGGTGAGCGAGGGGCCTGATCAGAGGGTTGGAGATAATTAAACTGAAATTGTAGTTCTGCTTGGAGCATGTTCCCTTTTTATCATGAGTAGCCTTAACAGGAACTTTTGCTGTGATAAATAGCTGATTTTTTTTATGGAAGGAAAAAAATCCGGTCAATTGTTTCCTTTGCAACTTAATGCTATTGGGTTCAGGATCGTCTGAGTAACTATTTTAGTGAGAAGACTTCTGGTAAGATCTTAAAGATTTAAATTGCTCCAGTGAGGAGGGAGTCCAGGTTAAATAATAGTTCCCAATGGGGTGCAGAGCCCTTGACAGCTGGGGAGGGGGACACCTCCTCCAGGGATGCCTGGGGAAGCAAGCAGAGAAATGAAATGCAATGGGAGCTGCTAGTGCAGAATTATTTAATATTTTTGCTTTGGGATCACTGTGATAAGCACTTCTTGGAGACCTCGGTCAACAAGATAAGTGTGGGCATAGCAAGGTCTCAACCTAGGGAAAAGTCAAGCCGTGCAATCGAAGCACCTTGCCTCTGGCTCAGCTTGCTTGCACAGGGCTTACCTGTGGGTAAGGCATTCGTTTGACATGTGGGCTGAATTCTTGGTTTTACTCAGGTTTTTGTGACATCTGGAAGTTTTAATCCAAGGCCCAAACCCAGGGATACATCTTATGCCATGAGAGGATTGTACAGATAAATTCATTAATGTTTGTGAAATACTTAGGAACCACTTAAGCATATCAATAAGTTTCGAGTGTTATTACTGCATGGACTTTGATTAAATCCCTTCGTGTCAGATCTCCTCTTAAACATTTTCATCAAAAGCTTGTGCTTTGTTTAGGAGGATTTTTTTGTTTGTTTTGTTTTTTTCAATGTTTATTTCCATTCGAAGTTTGAAAAAACCGAGCCAGCTCTCTAGCTGCTTGGAAATGTTCAAAGCTTTTTCCAGAGCTATTTCTTGAGTCAATAATATTGTAGTGAATTGCAAAGTTGAGCTGTAGAGAGTTTTGGCAAGTTTTAATTAGGCCTTTGGCAGGTCTGTAGGTCTCTGTCCGTACAGCCCTTGTGATCTCAGGTTCAGCCTGCTCCCTACAGGGATGTGGGAGTGATCTGGTGGGGATTTTAAAGGCAATAGTAGAGCAAACCCAAGTGAAAATGATTGTGTTGCTTTGGCTATGACTAGGCTGAAACTGGGAAGTTCTTGCTCGATGCTAAGGACAGATGAACGTTAAGAATTTGATGTAATCCTAGACCTCAGGCATGAAACTCAGCTTGACCTTTCCTGTTGGGTGCTTTTGTGCAATCCTACTGGACATTTAGCAACGAGAAAGGAAGCAGAGGAAGGATATCGGTTCAACCATATGTCAATGCTGGGACATAAAGTGACAGGGAGAGGAAGGGCTGAGACGTGCGTGGAGTCACTGGTTAAAATAAGAGCCTTTATAGAGGGGAACTGAGGGGCTCGGGGGACTGACGCGCTTGCTGGAGGTCACCAGTTCAAATCCAGTTTATGGAAGTAGTGACCAAAAATTATTGTTGTGTGATGGCTGATGTGCTTCCTATGTCCGATGAGTTTCGCTCTCCTGTGGTCCTCCCCTGCCGGATTGCCAGTCATAAAAGCGTTTGCCACAACTGGTTCCCGTTGGCAGATCAATGGAGGGGCTAATGGCACTGCTGGGGGGGGGTTGAGGGGTGCCTTGTCCCTAAAAGCCAGCTCCATAGGGAAGGTCAGGAGCCTGTGGCAGGGCTATGTGGTAAACCTTCTGTGCTCTGGTGAGAAAAATTGTGACTTGTGTGATTTTTAAACAACAAAAAAAAGCTCTTCTTCCTAAAAGAGAAATAGAGATTTTGAGCTCCAAGACTTACCCCCACCTCCACCTCCCCCCCCAAAATCCTGTAAGTCTAAGTTTGCCCTGAAGGACAAGCAACCTGCCAAATAGTTTGTTAAACATTTAAACAAAATGCTCCTGGTCTTTCATGATGCTGCCATCACCTCCAGGGGCAAGGCAGTATCCCAAAACAGGAGATGGGAACCAGCTGCCTAAAGGAAGATGGGCTGATGGGCTGCTTCTAAAAGCTCCTGAGCACCCTTGCTTGCTAGATAAGGTCAGTGCCTAATAGCAGCTTGCTTGGATGATTTTTGGAAAAAACAGGAATTAGTGAGATTATGGCTTTCTATGGGGTTTGCAGGACTGTGGAGTGAGAAGCAGAGATGAACCCATGGGAAGTCGTCTTCTGTGATGGTCAGTGTGTGTGTGCTGCGATGGGTGGCTCTGTTTGAGGGAGTGATTTGTCTGGTCAGGATTTGTAATTACGCTGCATAGGAAGTGTGCAGGCTGGAATCGGGGTTTGTAACAGGCGTATTGCAGGTAACAGCCTGAAACCGGTGTTGAGCTCAAGGTGGGATTGTTGCCGATGAAGTTTGAGGCAGTTCTCTTCCCTGTGTCTCTGAGGGCTGCGGTTTGGTTTCTCATTGGGTTTTCTCAGCAAAACCCAAGGCGCAGAGCTAGTGTTGGTCTGAGCACTTTTAACTAATAAATAATGGCTGGCTGGCCCCAGCACAACACAGCGGGTCTGCGTGCTGCTACGTGAATCAGGGCAGAGCCGGGGACTGACTCAGACCACAGCAGTCTCCCCAGCCAGAAGATGCTGGGAGAGGTGGATGTTATGATTTGAACCGATTCTCACTGCAAACTTATTTGGGTTTTTTCTTCTTGCCAGAAATCGGAGCCGTTGGCTCTGGGCTCACTCACTTCAGACTCGTACCAACTTTAGAGACTTTTCTTTAGTTGCGTGGCTCTGGCACTGAGCTTGAGCTAGCAAAATGCACCAACAGCGTGACGTTAATTCTCTTTCAGCAGTGTAGAAGCATGTCTGAAAATAGATGCCAATTTAAAAATAATGTCAGGGTTTGCTCAGTGCCAAATCAGACCTTTGGCCATTTATAGTATCTGTCTTTCTGGCAGAGACTGGCTTCGGATGCTTCATATCAAGATCTGGTGTTCAGTCAAGTAGGGCATAAGGAAAAGTATTGTTTAAATGGAGGCATTAAAAAAAACCCCAAGCCCAAAGCCCCCTCAGACAACACTTTTCCTCCCCTATCCTCAAAGAAAATATAATCTTGGAGATGGTCTTGCAGATCTCTGCCAGTGAATAGCTACTGCCTGTTTAAAGGGAAATGCTTTTATAGAATAAAGCTAATGCAAACAAGTAAAAGCTTCTAAGTTCATATCTGGAAATTTGAAAATTAGAAACAGCTTGATTTGCAAGGAAAAACTTAAGCTTTCAGTCATTTGTAACAGAACTTCATTTATAATTTTTTCAGTTGGTTTAGTAGCTGCCTGAGGTTTGTTGGGAGGTTGGATGCAGTGGGAGATCCTACAGCAGCTTTATTATTTTTTTAAAAAACACGATTTCAAGAGTTGCAGCTCTGCCTGGCATTTCTCTTGCCATCATCTGTAGGGCTGATCCATTGGTCTCATCTCCCTTGATTAATTTTTAGGAGGTGTACAAATCTACATGTAAGAATCACTCCCTGGGCCGCAAGCAGACCTGGGTGTGCTCAGTGTCTCTGACGGGATATTCCTTCCTTCAAGATGCTTAGCACTCGGGAAGATGTCCTTGAATATCTTATTTCAAAAAGCACTTTCCTTTTCAGAATGTAATTGAATGTGATGTGTAATACTTTATATTCTTGTTGTGCTGGACAGTAACAAAACAGAAGTAAGATCTTTAGACAGAAGTGTGAGATATAATAAACGGTAATTGCAATCATTAATTTTTGTTACATGAGGGTAAGAAGTTGCTACCAGCACCATTTTAGAGAAGGGAAACTGAGGAACAGAGGAGCAAAGTGATGAGTCCAAGACCTTGAGTTTCTGCCAAAAATGAGACTGAGTTTTCTCAGTCACTGGTCTGAGTCTGGGGAACCAACCCTTATAGGAACTAGACGTCAGACCAGCCTTCCCAGCCTTCGCAAGCGAAAATGTGTTTCCCTGAAATTGAATCGGGGTGCCTGGTGGATGGGGATGCTCATGTGCATGCGACCCCTAAGAACAGCATCCCTGTTCTGGGGAGGCCCCCCTAAAGCAACTGCTGTGCATGGGCAGGCTCCTGGCGGCTGTGGTCGGCCCCGACGTGGGGACGGGAGCAGAAGAGGGCAGCACCCAGCAGTTCCTTTTTCTGACCACCACACCACAATCGAGACAAGGCAGTCACTCTCCCTTCCCAAATTTTCTCTTTCTAAATTCAGGTTGGAGTCACGTGGGAATTTTATTTTATTTTATTTTTTTTTAAACTGCCAACAAAAGATGAAGTACCATGCAAATGGTAAAGGGATTTTATAGATTTGCTTGGAGTTGCTTGCTTGCCCAAGAAAGGGAAAGCTGGTTCACGTGGGGTCTGTGTGCAAGGAGCTTGCTCGTTGTTAAAAGCAACAGCGATTTATAAAGAGGGGACTTCTGGGTGTTGTCTGTCAGGACAGCTTCATTCTGAATTGCCTTGTGGTGAACCAGTGAAGTT
Source organism: Gallinago jamesoni (assembly GCA_025769975.1). Taxonomy (NCBI): domain Eukaryota; kingdom Metazoa; phylum Chordata; class Aves; order Charadriiformes; family Scolopacidae; genus Gallinago; species Gallinago jamesoni. The sequence continues at coordinate 2,934,006 of JAOQGH010000023.1, forward strand.
CTGGGCTTGCAACAAATGGGGCTTGTGCGGGTCTCCCCCCAGAAGATGTCTGGTCAGACAGGCCGACTGTATTTTTGGGGATTTTAAGGAAAAAACTTTTTCATCTGATGATACTGTTGCAATTTGCACAGAGATTTTCCACGAGAGATTTTGCACAGAGAGTTTCCACGTGAACTTCAACCAATGAAGTCAGCTGGAGGGATGCTTTGGTTTGCTTGTTGCGTCTTCCCTCCTTGCCCTGCAGCTGCTGCAGGCACACCTGAGGGGCAGGGGGGAAAAGGGACCAAACTTGCTGGGGGGGCGTTTGTCAAGAGGCATCCTCCATTTTCCAAATACCTCTGCTGTGCTTTTTCTGAGCTTTAGGGATTTTGGACTAGCTCTGTTCATAGAAACCCAGGGATTGTATCCCCATTTGGAGTGAGCTGGCGCAGCCCTGTAGAGCTGGGCTTATGTGTGTCTCCTAAATAACATCCCTAACTTGTGGCATTTTAAACCATGTGGATAAAACTTCCCAACCTGTCTTAACCCTTCTGGGGGCTGAGTTGCTGAAGTTTCTTATGAGTGTGGTTTGAGTAACAGCGTGGATGAGCCCACATGGGTCTGGTCTCCAGGTAGATGGCAGAATCAGGGAGAGCAGTAATTATCAAGCCCCATAGAAGCCAGACATATGAATAAGTTATTTAAGTCAATCCCAGTTACTTTTCTCTGCCTCAAATGATTCTTTTAGCTTGTGCATAAGTACCAATCGCTCTCCAAACCACAGGGGCTGCCTGGTGCAGCTGAGCGATCCCTGGTGTCTCACCCACACCATGCAGCAGCATTAAGCATCACATGTGGTACCCTGAGTGCCACAAGAAAGGAGCAGAGCCCCTGGCTGGCCAGCACTCCCAGTGTAGTCATAAGCTGCCAAACTCACATTCCTCTGAAAGCAAGAAAAATAGCCCCGCTGCCTCTTTCTCTCTTTTTTTTTTTTTTTTTTTTAAATTTTATTACACTTCTACACAAATTAATGTAATTTTCTTTTATAACAGTACTTGCTATTGGGCTCAATTTGGTGCAGCAGGCACTTCATAAGAAACCTGGTGCTGACAGCATCCCTGCAGAGAGGATGCTGGAAGCAGGGGGAGATGACAACCATGGAGGCACGGGGACACACGTGCACCTATTGACACCCACTGCTGGCACCCTCCTGCCCTGCCACACTCGGTCTCCCTGGTGTCACAGCAATGCTCTTGCTGCTTGTCACCGCCTGGATGACCGTTATCTGCAATGGGGTCTTGAGGATGCTCAAGCTTTGCTGGTGATCGGTGTGGAGCCACTTCAGCCAGAGGATGCCAAAAGCGGGGTGGGAACCAAGGGAGCACTGGTGGTCACCAGCCATATCCTGTTCACTGGGGGGGGACGTGAGCGATGCTGCTGCTTCTCCTCGAGCTTTTTTAGCCGCTGTAGCCTTGTTGAGACATGACAAGGTTATGTCAGCATGGTCTGGGGATCTATTGATCCCAGACGGGGAAGGTTTGTGCAGGAGGTTGGGGATTTGTGGCTTTGCACAAGGCAGGTTAACTTATCTCGTTCCAGCACAGGATGCTCAGGCACCCTGAGTGATGCTGTTTGCAAAACCTGGGCATTTCTAAGCCAGCTCCTTTCCACGCTGCATCCAAAGGCTGTCACAATGGGTGTCATTACTATTACACCAACCCTCAGGTGCTGGCACTGGTGGCTGCTGCAGGGCAGGCAGGGAGATGTGCGAGCTGAGAAGGGGCCAGCACCTCCCAGATCCTTCCTCTTTCTGCATAAGCCTGCACCAATTTGAGCTGGCCAGAAAGGCCACTTGTCACACAGGGACAGTCGTGGTTGTGGTTATCCTGACATCCCCCTCAGTGGAAATTTCCATTGAGTGCGTATTTTAGTGCGTGGTCCTTGTTTGAGGCCACCAGCTTGTCCTTGGTTGGGGAAGCTGTGCATGAGAAGACGCTGGAAAGTCTCCTTAGCAGGAGAAGCACATTTTTCTTGACTCTTTCTGTGCTTGGAAATGTCCTAGGGGTTAGGAGCATATTTTTCAGGAGATAGAGAAATAATCTAGTTCTTGTGGCAAATCGTGCTTGCATAAATTAAAGAAAAAAATAAATTCAAACTCCCGTTTTTAATATAAATCCCAGGACTCCTGGTGCTAGGGCTTTAGGAAAGTACTTGCTGTATTGAATTTGGAGGTGCAGGGAAATGCTATGTGTGGCCCCTTGTCCTGCTGCTGGTGGATTTCTGGAACCTTGAGGCTTTTTTTTTATAGCAAATGGGACTTGCAGCATTGCCTGCTGGAGAGCCACTGCGTTCATGCAGGGTTGGGAAGAGGACACAGATGGTGCTTCCCAAACGATGCTGAGCCAGTCATTGGGTGTAACCATGGCCGACACAGGTCACTGTAGGTGATTCTGGAGCCCAGGAATAAATCATGGGGTGTAGGGAAGGGGGGGGAGAGGGGCACACAAAAATCAAGGTGAGGTTGTGATGGGAAGAAGAACAGCAAATATCCCAGTTGAATGATTCCCCAAACTCTTCCTGAACCTGGGCTCTTAATTTTCTACTGTCCTAAAAGCCTCACTTGCAGAGACAGATGGGCTTGCTCTTCTCTACCATGAGTGTGAACGTGCTTGAGTGTGATGGTCCCCAGCTGGGGCACTGACAGGGCACTGCCCCTTGTGGATGGTTGTGCCTCAGGAGAGAGGAAAAACTCTACCTGGGCTGGATATTGCAATGAGCAGCGTTTGTCCCTTTTGCTGCCTGAGCCCTGGCCCTCAAATCCCAGATATTCCCTTTGAGGATGAACGGGTGGTGTGTCAGCATGAGCCTGACTCCGTCTCCTGCTTGCAGTCTTACTGGAGAGGGGCAGAAAGGCCCTTATTGCTCTTTCTCTCCCTGTAACTTTTTTCATCCATTTTGAGGCTAGAAAAGCAATTTTGGGAATGCTGCTGGACAGCTACCATATTTTGCCTGCATGCTCGGACGCCTCCTGGCATTTTTTTTTTTCCTTAATTTCACTCCTGCACTCAAAAGAAACTAATTTCAAAGGTATATGTATAGTGCCAGAGAACTTGGGTTTAATAGCACCCCACTGAAATACTCTGCAAAGACAGGAGCGGGGATGAGGGGTCTGATCCTAAGTCTGTCTGCTCCTGCCCTGGGGAGGATGATGAAGGGGAAGCGGGAGCAGACTGATAGACAACTACATGGTTCCTACCCCGAACAGCACCTCGGTGTTGGTGAGATTGTGGGAAGCAGGGCTGCTCCAGAGGTGGGGGGGGGACCTCAGAGTTTGAACCTCGGTCCCTGTATTTTTATTGATATATAATTTAAAATACCCCTATAAAATCTCATCCTTTATGTAAGGGTTTTATAAGATGCCTGAAACCAATGTGTTTAATGACCTTTGAAAATAATTTTTGTGTGTGTGGTTGTGTGTTTTTTTGGGTTTTTTGCTTGTTTTTTCTTCTCGTAAAAACCAACCCCTGGGCTCATCTTTTTCAAGGAGTTTCACTTCTACCACCCTGCTCTCGTTTCCCCTTTACCTCCCCACTCGGTGCTTTTCCTGGCTGCCCTCGCCAGTGCCCTGTTTAAGGCCCGGCCGGGTTAACGAGAGCCCAATCAATAGCCAGCCAAAGGCATCATAAAGCACCTCACCCTTAACAACTCCGACCCCAACGAGGTGCAAAACCATCAGACAAAGGGATTAAAGTATTTAACAGCAAAATATCAGCAATTGCCATGCGAAATATTTTAATTTTTACTACATTTGAAAAAAAAACTTTCATTTTTGTTTTGGGGTATTACAAGGCGCCTGGGATGTTTTCACAGTTACGTGTGTGTATCTTCCCAGCTGTTTTAAGCAGAAAAATTAGCGTGCTTTTGATAACTTGGAAATACAGTGTTGGCAAAGCTTTGTAAAACTGTGGTGTTATGCAGCAAAATGGAAATCCAAAACATTGTATGTTTTGCTTCCTAGTTGAAATTCACTGGGTGTTGGGTTTTTTTTTCCCAATTCGCGTAGAAATTAATTTAGAAACTCTTAGTGTCTTCATTAAAACTGGCTCCCCTATTAATTAAATGCAGGTTGTTTTAAAGTTTTCTTTGTGAAAGAGGAATAAAATATTTATCACTGGGGGGGGTGGTAAAATAGAAATTACCATTTTAATTTTAAAAAATATATTTGCATAAGGAAAGATAAAAGAGAGATCTGACCAGAAAAAGCTTTCTACTTTCTCATTATAATCATTGTTTCTCTGCTTGTAATTTGTGATTGTAGGACTCAGGAAGAAAAAAACCAAACACAACCTGTTAAATAATGGCACTCCATATATGTACTATACCATAAATAGCAGGTTTGGGATATTGCATAGAGATGAGTTGTGAGATCCTTGGGTTAAAACACAAAGCCTGCATCAGCAGACCAAAACCTCTGAGCAACACATAAAACCAAAGCCAGCACCAAAACAAAAACTGAGGAGGAAAAAAAACAAACCAAAAAACAACATGGGAAGGTAAAACCCTATAGCAGGGAGGCAAAACAAAAGCGATTAGTTAAAGTCCTGCCTTGCCACTGTTTGCCTTGCAAAGAGGGAGGCTGATTTAAAGGAGGAGGGAAAAAAAAAATCGGTGGATTAATGTGAACTTTAATACTGAAGCAGTGTGTGTTTACTGCTGGTGACCACAAGACATAAATCTTGTGAGCACAATGTACAATGTGAGGCAGCCCCCAGGTTTTTTTTCTCTTTTTTTTTTTTTCCAGCCTCAATTTGTGTGCAAGTGTGTGTTAAGTGCCGTTGAAAAATAGTGACCTTTAATAAAGGATCGTATCCTGAGACTATTTTCCCAGACACACAGTGACCTTTCAAACCAGACTGGGGTGAGGGGGTGTGGGGTTTGGACTTTGAACCGGCCAGTTCCCGCTGCGTGCCTCTGTTTGCCAGGCTACTTTTTATTGTGTGGCCGGGGAGCGCTGGCTATGCAAAGCAGGCTGAGCTGCCAGCCTCAACCTTTGCAAATCAATTTGTCTGCGCCCGAGTGAAAGATGCTGCAGCGGGGACAGACTGCATCGCTTTGTGCCACTGGCGCTTGTGGCACTCCTGGCGAGCCCACCCCCAACACCCAACCCCCCCCTCCCCCCAAAAAAACCCAGACTACCATGCACTTCTTTTTTTAATTTTATTTTTCAAAATTTTTCTGCCCCTGTAACCCTGGAGGGATGGCCATGGGAAAGGGGGTTCCTCCTCCCAGCAGCTGCAGCCATCCCCCAAAAACACAGGCACAACTTGGCTGAGGAGGTGTCACTGGGAGACCCCTCCAGCTTCCCATCTCACTTGAAGAGAAAAAACCCAAACCATCACACATACAGCATCCTCTACATAAATGCAAACGCTTCCTAAGGGTTAAGGTTATTGATTTTCCCTGGGCTGCCCTGGCTCTACATTAATCAGTACCTAAAAATGCCAGGGAAAAGACAGAGAAACGCAATTACTTCAGGTCCTCTAAATTTCAGCTTCTCCAGGTGACCCCTCCCAGAGAAATGGAAATCCCACACTTGTTGGTAAAGCTGGATCGATTCCTGCGTAAGCAATTAATCACTCATACTCTGCAAAAGGTGGGGAGCAAAGGATGGGGGTCCCTCCACAGGGAGCCCCAGGACTCCAGTGGGATGTCACTTGATGCTTTCCTCCCTTCTCCCCTCGTCTCTTTTGATGTCCTCCTTGAGCTGACCTGTGAAATCAATGGTTGGGCTCCTTTTGCATTTCTCCTGAAGACTCTTGGTCATCAAATTAATTTTGCTCTTGGTTTCTGTGTGTTTCTTGTGAGCTTTCATTATTAGAGCAGCACCCAGGAGCCAGATGTGCCCACAAAAGTTTTCTCCTCTTGCGCGCCACGTTATTTGAATTCTCCTTGGATGCTCTTCCGTCATGGTTTGCCTTGTACCTATGGAGTCGCTGTTTGCCAGGGAGGGCAGCTTGCTGTTTGACATCCTTGTTCAATCTGGACTTTGATATCAAGCTTTGGGTTTTTTGTTTATTTTTAAATTTTTACTTAAATTTTGCTTTCACTCTTATTTCCCTGAGTGTCTGGTTAACACCCTGGCGACACGGCAAGTGGTGTGGGGTTGTGAGCACGTGGAGAAACTACCACGGAGTAGGCAAGAGTGAGGGGATGGAGCATGTTGTTCTCCCCATGGTAACCTGTCCCTATAGGAGCTCCTGTCCTATGGGGGAGATGGAAATCAATCCTTACCCTCAGGGTGGGTGGGGACAAGCAGTCTCACCCTCGTGCAGGTCTGGCAGGGCATTGGCAGGGCTGCGAGCATATGTCCTGGGAAGGGGAGAGAAGCAGGGATCTGGATTACTTAAAGAGTTCGTATTTTAGAAAGACCATAAAAATGAAAGAGGAGGAAAGAATTTACTATAGTCGAGATGGGAAGTAATTATGGGTCTGATAGAGATTTCAGCACTGGCAGGGTCAAGGTGAGGATGGGCTTTCTCAGTGATCTGGAGGTGGTGGCAGGCAGATTTATAGACACAGGAGACAGGAGAGGGAAAGCAAGCTTGAGTGTCAAGGATGGGTCCAAGGTTTCAGGCCTTGGGAGAAGGTCGGAGTCAAGGAGTATTAACGGAGCCAAAGGCATGGGGCATTTTATATTTATTTTCAGTAATTGTAATTAATACAGGTGGGGAGGGAAGGGCTGTTTTGTTTTAATGCCAAAGTGGAAGGAGTTTACAAACAGTGATAGAGAGTATAATGGGTTGTGGAGAGCCACGAAGGGTTTCTAGGTATGTCAGATGAAAAATGATTGAGAAAAACAGAATTTTAATATTTCATCTAGGTGAGGCTTATTATGAAGGCTTTAGTAGGTGAGCTGGAGGCAGGAGGCCAGTTACCCACCGACGCGTCTTGTGTGTTTACTGGGCAGGACAATCTCTGCTCGTGGGCTGCCCTTGGCAAAAGGGACCACAAGCTGTGGCTGATGCACTGCTGGGCCACTCTTGTTCTGCCTTTATTCCTCTCTGTATTGGGAGGCTTCGGGGTGGCACTAGGTTTTTGAACACTTACTCCAAGACCTTATTCATACAGAGAATTCATACTTTATTCATACCGAGTTTATTCATAGCATTCTGTCTTGTTAGCCCTCTGATTCAAGGCATACACAAGGCTATGAAAGGGGGGTTAGCAAGTGGATATGTGCTCTGAATGCTAATAGCATCTGCTTTATTTTTATGTCCTTTCTGACGAGTATATGGTGGATCAGTGTGCCCAGGTCTCGTGCGGGAGTGGGTCATGGATGAATGGTAGCTTTGATTCAGACCAGCCTAAGGAAGCAACCAGAAAGGCTGGCTACAGGAAGACAGCGCATTGCTAGAGTTGCATTACTTTTTCTTTCCCCCGCCTTCTGTAGGGAAAATGTTTCCAAATGTGAGGGAAGAAATGTTTTAGTTAAAACTTTAAATGCAAATAATTTACTTTTTGGGTTAAATGATAATCTGTCAGCGAAGCCTGGAAACTTTTAATGCCAGCCTTTCCTCCTTTCTCATTTGTGAGGGACTTGCCTCTCCCATGATACACCTTAATTCTCTTTACCTGAGCCCTCATGTGCATAACAGAAGTCACTCGTGGTGCGATGTGTTGAGATGCAGAGGGAATCCAGCATTGGTTAGAGAAGTCAGCTGTGTTAAGGTGAAAATGCAGAGGTCGAGGCAAATAAATGACAGATTCCATAAGACCCAGTAGAAGCCTTCCCCAGTTGATACAGCTTAGCTCATGGCAGATAGTATTTTCTATTTCTTTGTACATGAAAACTAAGGACTACCAAGGAAAACAAAGCCTTGGTGCTTTGAAAAGCAAAAGATATTGCTTCCCTTCACTGTGGAAGCAGTAAAGACCAAGATGTTTCCTATAGCCATGTTAGAAAAGACATGTTGTCCAAAAGGCAATTGGGTGCTTTGTGATTGTCCAGCCTCTTCTGTGTTTTCTAAAACTGGCAGCATTGTTTACGAGCCATACATCCAAGAAGCCAGTCTCTCAGGTCTCACCCACGGAAGCATATGTGCAAATGCTTTAAATCTTGTTTAAAACTAAGCCTTCATGAGTATCTGAGGCTTTATTCAGCCATTGGAGAGCAGCTTCTGTCTCCTCATCGTCAGGCCTGGCAGTCTGCTGGATGGAGGGGAAATGGCTGGGTTGGTGCCACGAGATGGCCTCATTATAGCCACTGTAGCTGGAAAGCTGCTGTTCCCATGTTTTCTACATCTGTCATCTTGCATACTCTTAGCCAGGATGATTTTGGGGTAATCTCACTTCTTTCCAACATCAGTAAATAAAGCAATATTTGGGTAAGTGGAATAAACATAGTTTCCTGGCAAACAGGATTTGCAGGAGCTGAAAAACCCTCTGATGCAGAGAAGTATTTCCACAGTTTGGCTGATGAGCCGAAGTGGCGCAAGTATGTAAGGGGAGGATGATTTTAATGGATAATGGGGGTCTAATTTCTCTCACTAAACTGAATATATTCATTAAAAGAAGGCTGGTGGAAAGAGATGACAAGCGTATTTGATACTGAAAAATAAGCAATTTGTACCCTTTTTACTTGAGGACTTGCTCAAGAGCATTTCATCCCTGTGAATATTTGGATTTATCTTGTGATGCTAACAGTACCACTGAGGTCCCTTGAATACGCTGCCCTTTCTCAAGAGGGGCCACTTCTTAAAGATTTCAAAATAATCCTTACCAGTACCATTATTTTGTTGTTGTATGTTCACCTAGACATCTCTCTTTTTTTTTTTTTTTTTTTTCCCGCATCTCCTGGCCTGTCTTGAACTTGCTGCTTGGCTCACCGGCATATCAGAAAGCCTCCTCTCTGTGTGTGTGTGTATACACACATGCACAAGACCTTGGGTATCAATTTACTTGATTAAACATGAACTACAGAGTAGGTGTCTTTCCTGACTCTGCTTTTCTTTCCTTTCTGATCTAGATCAAATCATCTGTTGATTGGTGGCGAAGCTGCATTGCTCCCTAAATAATCACAGATAATGTTTTTTAAGCTTCAAAGTCATCAGAACCAAAAATCTAGAATAACTTTGAGTGCTCTTAAAAAGATAATTCCTTTTTCTTCTCGGAGGATTTGAAGAGTTTGGGTTGTGCTGCGCTGGCTCGGAGCCAGGATGAGTTGTCCCCCCTGGGAGAGGAGCTTTCTTCATCATCATAACGTTACTCATGAGTGCTGAGGATTGAAACCCTCCGGTTTTCACCCGCTACCACCTGTCTGGAGATCTGATTTGGGCACTGATCAGAGCATCTCACGCTTTCTGCTCAGGCTTTGTGGACCTTGGTAGTTGGCTGCCTCACCAGGGCAATGGCTTCAAGTCTGTGGGGTGAGAAACAGCAGCGTTTTCACTCTTAAACTTCCCCTGTCCACACTTGACCGCCTCTGCAGGTGTGTCCTCCAGCTGTGAAACGTTACTTGTGCTGAAAGATGCTGGTGAGACAAAGGGGGATGGTGGGGCAGAGCAGAGGACGTGAGCAGACCCTGCTCCATGTCCCCTCATTGGCCTTCCCCTATCCTCCTCTTCCTCACTGTGGCAGCAGATCCGTACTCTTTGAAAGCAGAGTTGGGTCTCCTGTCTCAGCCCTGGGAAATCTGTATTTCCTAAATGTATTAAAATTCATTACCCTTCCTAGCCTGAAGCCAAGAGGGAAAGGTGTGTGCTGGTTGGGAAGAGGCTTGATACTTCCAGCACCTCACTTAAAACTTTGGATAAATTAATTTAAACGCATGAAGTTCAGTCTAAAAAAAAAAAAAGTTGCATAAAAGCCCCTTTTCTTCCCAACTTGGTCCTCGGGGAATACAAGGAGTTAAGGCTGGTATTTATAGCAACAAGCCAAGCTAATAACCACTTCGAAGCTGGGAGGGTGGTTGTAAGGTTATCAACAAACATGAGAATGAAAAAATAAATAAATTAGTTTTTGAAGAATTAAAGGGCTCTCACTCCCCTCCCCTCTCACCCCGAAGTGTGGGACCATTGTGGCTGTCGGTGCAGAAATGAAAGGTATTACAGGAGAGTCATTGTGTTACAGAGGGTGGGGGGAAGTGTCTGTCTGTCTCTCTTTTTTTTTTTTTTTTTTTTTCCCTGTTTTAAACTTCCTGGTTGGTCAGGCTGGGGCTGACAAAGGGGAACCGGTCGTGTCCAGACACATTGCAGACTTCTGGCAAAATAGCCCAAGCTCACGAAAATTTACACATTTCCTGGCATCCGGCCAGGCGGTACTTGTAGGACTTGGCATGGCTTTTCCTTCAGTTAGAAAAATGGCCTTTTTTTCCTTTTTTTTTTTTTTCTTCACTCTCCTCCCCCCTTTCTTCAGTGAGCCAGGGGATGGAAAGTTCCTGTATGCTGGGACGAGACCGCAGAAAAGAGTCGAAGTCTGGCTATGAGGAGCGGTTTCTGCAATGGCATTTCTTTGACTTTAGCGGCACGTGCTGCTTATCACCCTTGATCCTCATGTGCATGGCCCAGCTGCTGCCCACCTCTGCATGAAGGACCACCTGATGGCCATGGTGATGCAGGCAGAAACCACTGAGCATCTTCTTTGGGTTGTTGAAAGTGTTCAGACTATCAGGAGGGACATGCATGGGTGGTATCTCAGCCTGTAAATAAGAGTTTTGGGGACAAAAATGGGTGACTTCTTGTAATTTAAGTTCCCTGCCTGGCTGTGAGCTTCTGGCCAGCTCCCTGACTCCATTTCTCCATGGGGGGATTGAAACCTGCCTCCCACTGGTCAGCAAACCCTGTGTCACTTCCTTCCCTCTGCCAGCCTCAATCTTTCCACAGAGCAGACTTTCAAATGAATGTTTTCAGTTCATTAAGGGTAGTTTTGAAAACGGTTTTAGTTCTGTTTTTAAAAAAAAAAAGTGGGAGCTCATCTGGACCTGGTGGCACAGGCTCAAAATGAGGGATACAAGAAGTCCTCTCCATTTGGGATGGACTAATAAGGATTGCCATTTTAATACTCATATCCATTTTTGTCAGGTCTCCTCCGTGGGAGACACCCCCCCACAACTGCACCTCTTTGTCTCAATATTGTTCATATCATTGCAAACTCCCCCGGGGTAAGTTCTTGTCTCGGTCATCAGGCACCTGTGGCTGTATTTCCTCCTGCATTAGGCTGGGAACGTCATACCGGACCCTCTGTTGATGCGTGCACACCTCATGGGATGGGTGTAGCATAGTGTGTGAGCATCTGCAGCATCAGCCAAAAGCGGGGAGGAGAGGGCAAGCTGGAATTGCTTGGACCCTTGTGGGGTCTGGGTGGCTGGAGTCTGGGAATTCAGCATACTCTCAGTAGGAAGGGGAACTTTGGAGTCTGGCTAAAAATTTCAAAGCACAGAAGTGATCCTGGCCCTTGGCCTTTAGATATACATTTTTTTTTTCCTTTTTTCTTTTTTTGAAGTTGTAAAGTACTGAAGGTTTTGGCCTTGTAGAGGACTTCCCTGCTTCTCCTGATCATAGACCTCTGAGCTTTTTGGGCAGTACACGAGCAGCTTCACATTTTAGTGCCCAGCCCTTTCATCTAGGGATCCTAAAGCATCTTGCACAAGCTTGGCACAGTAATGTCCTTGCCTGTTGCAGAAATGCAGCTGCAAAGCAGTGCCTGCCCGACAGCATGGAACCCGCTGCCCTGCCAGGCTTGGGGCTCTGGGTCTGCTGCAGTGGTGGACGGTGATTGCAAAGCCCACGTGTGCGTTCAAGCTTCCCCTGCAACAGTAGGGTGAAGGAAACAGACTTGGGATTTTAGGTGGAGAGCGCAAGACTCATTCTCTTGGCCATGAAGCAAAGACTTTTCTCGTAATTTTCTCCATGTAATCAGCTGAGTGAGAAGTTCTTTCACAAAATCCTAATTTCTTCCAGGCAGGAGTCCTGTTGATGTACATGCCTACATGCAGCAGAAAGCACGGTGACTCTGCAGCTGTGTCACAGTTCATTTTACTGCCTATTTCTGTTTGTTCAGCATTGGTCTAACTGCAGTGCCTCACTCTTACTTGTTAACAGCACGGAGGTTTGTTCACACAGGTGCTTGTGTCTCTCACTCATGTGGGCTTTTGGGTGCAACTGAATGAACTACCTGCACAGATAAGGATCTACAAAGTACAGAGGTTTCTTGGATTTCATCCTCAACTGAGGGGTGAGTGGCACAACTCTTCTTGACTTTGGTTAGTGGTGCTCTTTGGCTTCCTCCCTGCCTTGCCAGGGAGCAGTGATGAGCAATGTCTGGTGCCAGCCAGCTGTCGCCTCCACTTCCCTCGATACACCTTTGGCCAGTGAACAAACAGCTGAGAAGGAAAACCCACAGAGGGAGCTGCTCTCTCAGATTTGGGTGGACAAAGGAAAGGAAATTAACACTTAGACGAGACTACTTTTTGAGAGTTCATTTTTTCAGCTCACAACCCTATTTCTTCTACCTATGCATGCACGCACACAGGTGTGTGTGAAGGTGCGTATGCATGCTTCTCCAGCCTTTTGTCCTGTAGAATATTAGATGTTTGCCCAGTGGTGGCCAGAGCAGCTAGATCATAACAGGAGATCCTCATCAACGCCCATGCTGTAGAGCAGTTGTGTACCTTGGTGACACTTCCTGGGTGGTGTGTGGGAGCTCTCTTGCAAGGACCTACTTGTCCGTAGGATGGACCCCATGGTTTGCCATAAAACTGCTCTAGTGGAGAAATGGCTGTGGTGCTTGGGCAAGATGTCTCACCTCATACCTGCTGGCTTCAGATCCAGGTGAGGTCTTGGGCAGTTGATCTACCTGCAGGCTATTTTAATTCTTGTTGACATCGTACACGTCAGAGTTGTATAGTGCCGTAAGAGGACCTGGGATGAACTCACCAAAACTATAATGGCACTAGAGACTTGAGACTCAGAGAGGTAACCACTAGGTTATTCTTGGGCTGCCTGTGTCCACCTTAGCCTGAAATGTGAAGGAAAAGCTCCATGTTGATGGGATAGTGTGACCAGAGAAGAAAAGGTGGCAGAGGTGCACCCAATGGTTGTCAGACAAGCAGCTGGTAGGTCTGTACAACATGGGAACCATCCTGTGATGAGCCCCAAAACTGGTGCCCCGAGGCATAGCTGTTAATGGCCTAGCTGTGCTCATTGGCTTTAAATTTGGTGCCTTGAGCTTCAAGCTGAGGATCGTATTTCTGGAAATCAATTGGGCAAAGCACAGCAAAGGCAAAGCGTCTTTATTTCATGTGTTGGAAGTCCCTTGGGGCAGGAGTGAGGATGGAGGTGTGTGCTGTGGGTGCTGAACTAAAATGCTGAAAGAAATTGCATCAGATTAGTATAGGTCTGTGTGCTGTTTATGATGCCTTCTCCTTGCAAGTCTTTCCGAGCATGTGTGAAGTGAGGCCAAGCTTTGAATTTTATGAGGAAGGTGTTTGTCCCACAAGTACAAATGTCTAATTAGACCTGACACAGCAGAGGCATTTCCCTGACATTTATGCTGCCGTCTTTCAATCCTCAGGAGCACGTAGTCTGGTGGGAGGTACCACAAACAATGTCAGAAACAACATAAAATTCTCCATTAGCCACGACCCCCAGAAAAGAAAATCAACAAACATACACCCAACCCTTACGTTACTTTTATTAGGCACACTAAAAGTGAAAGCAGAAGGGTGGGGCCGGGTTTGCCGATCTTTGCTTGTAGAAAGACATAAAATGGCTCATTTAAATTCTTAAGAACTGCATAGGAGGCAGGAGACACAATGAGGATCTTGGAGAAGAAAGGCCATCAGCTGAACAAACTAATCGCATGGTAATCAAAGGGGAGTTATACAGAGCCTACTGGGAAGCACTTTAGAGGAGGTTCCAACTAGGCGTTGCAAGCGCCCTGTCAACTGACATCTTTAATAAATTATAAATTAAAAAAAGCACAAAGGGACGTGTAGTAAACGGGAAAGACAAGTCTAAGAAGTTCCTAAACATTACGTGCTCCAAATCCATGCTGTGGTGGCTGCACGGGAAATTCAGGGTTGTTGCTGTTGAGAATAACTCCCAAATCCCACTTGGCTGACAAGCTCGGTTATCCCTGGCGTGCCTGAGGGGTATGGTCCATGCTTGGAGTGACCTCTGCAAGCCTTGCTCCGAAGGTTCAGTTCTCCAAGAAAGCGGATGCGGTAGGAGCAGGTTGGAGGGGATGAGGAACCAGTCTGCAGAAACAGGGGCCGTGCGCTAACCTGCAGCATCTTCTCTGCTAGCCTGGGTTGATAGCTGCCGTGAAAGCATGAGCTACCGTATGCTGCCAAGTACCATTCCAAACAATAATGTTAAAACAAGATTTCTAAAACCAGAAAAATTAAAAAAAAAAAAGAGTAAGTAATTGTGGGGTGTGTTCTCATCACTGCCCAAGCATTAAGCTTCACAACACTCTTGCATGGTGGGACAGTAACCTTTGTGATTATCATTTTTACAGGTGAATTAATCAGGATATATTTTTTTTTTCTGCTAACAAAAGTAAAATTAAGCATAATTTCTGATAAACAGGAAACTAAGTTAAAAAGACAGGGGGAACAAAGTCTGCAAAGTCAAAACCAGCTAGTGCTAACCCACAAAATAGGGAAACAAGAGGTAGCAACAAGAAAAAAAAAATCTTAGAAGAAATGTCTAAAACTGAAGAATGTGTTTGATTTTAACCAAAAGGCTAAATTTTTTTGAGGTGCAACTGGCTTTGGTAGAAGTTACACTATGGAGAAATTTGGCCTCCAGGAAAATATATTCTCCAGAGAAGTTGTGGTGGGGTCAACTTAAGGAGGGGAGGTACAAGCTCAGAAGTATCTAGTGCCTCCCTGGAGGAGACTGCTAATAGAAATTCATGTTAGGAGGGCAGGGCTAAGTTTTGGGTCAGTCAAGCATCAAAGGATCTTGGTGTTGTAACTGTAGTTTTAAATCAACCATCGCTCTTGGTCTACTCAAGAAAGACTTTGGCATTAAAATCCACCAGTTTGGAAAATTTCATTTTAGGCAAGCTGATGAGCATTTGACCTGATGCAAACTTGTCTTGCTTCAACTTTGTGCGTTGCTGTTTGGATCTCTACAAATAGCTTAAGAAAAGCTCAAAATCGGCATCGGTTTTAGGAGTGTGAAAGCAGTCCTACCTGAGGGTGGAGGGCAAATGTAGAATGACAGAAATTTTTTTGTGGTTTAATTTTAAATTCCTTGAAATACTGTGAGGATCCTAATAGGAACTATGACATAGCCTTAAACGTAGGTTAATAGCACAAATTCAAAATGGTTGTAATTGCCATTTTCCCTTACTACAGACTCTGCGTGTGACCTGTTGCCTTTACTTCTACTTTCTTCAGCTGAGTTTTGTCACCTTTCTCAGCAAACAGGGATGTTTAGGAGAAACAAAGCCTGCAGTGTACTTAAAACAAAAACAACACCCAAAAAACAAAACAAAGCTGTTTGGTGTTGGTTTGTTGTTTTTTTTTTTTTTGTGGGAGACAAAACTTTCTGGCTCTGCTAACTCTGAAGTCCAGCTAGAAATGGGAACTGCAAGAGTTCAAAAAAAACCCAACCCCAAAAACCAAAAAGTCTACTCTTGAGATAGCTCCGAAGATAGATATATATATATATATATATAATTTTTTTATTCCTGGTGTTAGAATCAATCTATCAGGGTAGTGTTTTTTTTTAATATATATTTTTATCAGGGTACTGATTTTTGATTTTGACTGAGCTAGTCTGTTCAAAGGTGTGAATGATCCATGCTCTAGCACCATTTAGCTGGCTTGCAAATACAGAATGGCTCCAAGGCTCAACTTTCCTCTTGTCCCAGTTAAGCTGAAGCACGAGTTACACCCCTGCACCCCTACTTTGCGTGACACCTTCGCTTCTCAGTGCACCTGTGGCCACATTCAGCAACTGGGTGTAAAGCTATGGACCAGCAGAGACCAGGTGCTGCTTGCAATGATGTTCCCATTTCGGGTCAAAGGTATGGTGGATGCTTACATATTTACCTGTTTGGGCTAATATTGTCCCTGATATTGTTATTTGTGAACGGCAGGTTAAAGGGATTGCAAGTGGCAGCACATTGACTGTGGCAGGGGTGCAATGTGTCTGAGGATTAATGAAGAAACCACGAGGCTGTGGCGTTGCATTGCAGTTGGTTTTGCACCGTGGGTTTGCCCGAGAAGCCGGGCCACGTGGTGGAGCTGGGGCAGGGGGGCATGGGCACATGCCCTTGGATGATTGTTTTTCCTTCGTGTGTGACCGCTGGCTGGTCTTTGAAGACGCCCTGCATTGTCCTTGGCTTCACAATGAGTTGCCGCTTCTTTCGGGGAAAGCTTTCAGGAGCAGCAGGAGAGTTTGTTCCCTGCCTTAATCGCGTGGATTAGAGTCAATCCTGGGGTCAGAGCTGTTCCCTAGAGGCTGGACAAGTGGGGGCTTTGGCTTGATTTTTGAATGAGGGGATTGCCCGCGCGCTGGGCTTGCGACGGGGCGGCGCGGCTGTGGCCCATCCTCTGCGAGAGCCAAACCAGCCCCTCCGTGAGCCCACCCCCGCTCCGCATCGCCTCCCGCACCAAGCAGCAGAGAGGCCCCGGTGCCTGCAAATCACAGGGTCAGACGCCTGCTTTGCTCCAGTAAGCAGCAGGATCTGCCGAAGTTCAGAAAAGAATTTGTGGTTCCGCCCTGCCCCCCCCCCCCCAAAAAATAAATAAAATTGCTATAAGTTAAGCCCATCATCAACAAAATCAAAGCATGCAAATTCTCAAAACTTGCTTTGACTCAGAAATACAAGCTTTTGTAATGCCAGCAATTTAATGTAGATTTTATTTCTTTCCCCCTGCCTTGTTCCTGAGAAGCTTTTGGAGAACCTCGTTCCCTTTTCACATGAATTTTTTTTTTTTTATAACTTCCTGGAAGTATTCAGATGACACAAAGTCTAAAAATTATGAGCAAGTCTCTCCTCACTCTCCTTCCTCTCTCTTCCTTCACTCAATTTTTTTATTTTATTTACTTTTTAGAATTTTTAATTATTATTATTTTGTAAGTTAGTGTCACTAATGTTCCTGAGAAGCAAACACACCAATATTGCTTCCACTTATAACACTGAAACTGTGCTTTAAATTACACTTGTTCCTACCAGCCTCGGTTATTTTTAATCAGAGGGAGAGAAATTCTGTCCTGCTAATGCAAATAATGGCTTATCTAGGAGAGCCCTGTACCATTCCCAGGGTGTTTTGTCTAGGAAGCTGTAGAGTTGCAACATTCATGTACGGCTGAAATCTTGTCTCAAAACTTAAATACAGGACAAGGATGGGGCTGAAGACTTGAATTTTTATTTAAAAATAAAAAAAGAAAAGTAGAAGAAATATTTTTAATCTACTAAAAGACAAAATTCCAGTCTCTCAAATGCATTGATTATATTACCAAGATTGGCGGGGGTGGTACTGTGTCCTCACCTCCAGCAAGCTGTGACTGCTCTGGGCTGCAACATTTCACATTTGGGTGTATGAACCCAGCTTGGTACATGCATGATGAGGTTGTAAAAAGTCAGAGATCAGGTTAAAACTGCTTTGAAAAATTAGCCCTGGAAAGCCAAGAGTTGTACTCTTGGGTTATTCTGGGGTTGAATGCTGACCCGGGCAATTAATCCTGTTGCCTCTCGTGGGCCTTGTTGGGTGAGTGTTTATCCACGTCAAGGAGGCAATAAATTCTGATGACTTTATTTTTAATTAATTCCTACTGATTTTGTACTGGTGCAATAATGTCACTCAGTTTAGAGGAGTAACTCCTGATTTCAGTGGGTGTAACCGGGAGAGCAGCGTCATCGGTTTTGACCAGGCACGTCTGCTTGAATTTTCTGAGCAAGCAACTTGTTGGGATCCCTGCAAAGTCTTTTGAAAGCAGCTCGTTGCTCAGCCCAAAGGCACTGGCTGTCTCCTGCAGGTCTTGTGTACTGACACTGCTGTGGCCCACAGCCCCAGGCAGGGGTTACCAGGATCAGACCCTTCACAGAAAGGCAGATCAAGGGACAGTCCTTTGAGCATTCACACTATTAATACTCAAGAATACCCTACGAATACTCGTAAAACACTACTAAAATATCCAGACACGCAGGTGCAGTTAGTGGTAGATGCTCCATGAAGCACACAATACGCTGCTTAAAGGTAGCTTTGGGTATGTTGGACAGAAAGGCATACAGCTCCCTTAAAAAACACAGACTTTTCCACCGTCTCAAATCCTCATTCCTTATCCTTTATTCTCTCATTTCTAGTTTGTGTCCCTGGCCTAACACTTGCTCCTGCTCTGAATATCGCTGTTCACTTTAATTAAGCTGTTTCTTGACAGTGTCTTTAAGAAAAGAGGCTGTGAGGAAGAAGAGCATCTCTGTGCAATGACAGAGAGTGGAGCTGGGCAGGTGGGGTTAGAAATGGTTTTGCCAAGACCTGCTATTAAAAAAAAAGACAAATAACTGGCTTTTCCTGTGGCGGCAGTGTAAATTTTCTTTCAGTGTTTGCAGAAAAGTATGCTTTCCTTCTGGATGCATGTCCTTCTGGAGTGAGTGTTCACACATGGCCATGTATGGGAAGATTCTTTACCTACATGAACCATCATGGCTCATGCTGGTTTCTCCTCCACTGCTGCAAAACTTCTCGCTGTCTCACTGGAGCAAGACCCACAAGCAAAACTTGTGTAGCAGTGGATTTTTTGTTGATGTCTGAAGATTTTTTGTGTTGGAGGCAACCTGGTGGCATCGCTTGTCCTTAGCTGCTGCAGGTGTTGGTTCATCCCAGGTGATGCTGTGGGACAGCAAGTTGGGAAACTGGTGCCCAGGGTCAGGTCCAACCTCTGATTGAGAGCATTCATTGGAGATCTTGTATTTGACATTTTAGGGATGGATATCTCCGAATAGTGAAAAGTATCTGCTGAAACCCACCTGTGAGTTAATTACTAGAAATCTTTCATCATCTGTGGTTCTATTAAGCTGCAGCTTGAGCAGCAAGTGTGATAAAACTGGTGAGGGAGGAAAAGGCCCACCTGGGAAGGGGACAAAGGGAAACCTGTGGATGGTGGCACAGTTTTGTCTAAACATTGAACTCATTTACTGCCTCTGCAGGTACCCAAGGGCACGAGCTCGGAGGTGGTGGAGTCAGTTACGTTGCCAGTCGTAAAGACGCAATTATCACCCCTTGTTTGACCGAAGACTGTAAAAGGAGACTCGATGCTAGTATTTACTGTATTTTTCTCCCCCACTATTAAAATGACGGCCAATTTTGAATTATGATAATAGCTGCACTCTGGGTTTAGGACTTGCCTCCCTGAAATTTTCAGGACCACTAATTTGTGGTTACTCCAGTGCTAGAATGGACTCGGTGGTGGTGGCCTTTAGACTGACAATGCAGTAAAAGTTTAAAGCTGCAACTACTTTGGAGCCAAAGAAAGAGAGAAGATTGAAACCTAAAGGTTAGCGTGAAATGCACTTTACTGTTATCTATGAGAACAAATGAGTTAAAAAAATTTCAAATACCAGAATACCCTACAGGGAGGAGATATAACTATTAAAGGGCTGTTATAGCTGCAATAAATGTAGGAACAATAAAAATAAATTGATGAAGTAAATGTCAGCGCTGTTCCCCTGAGCTGCCCCCACACCTTTGTCCAAAAGTAGAACATCTCCAATTACAGAGGGTGGAATCAGCCTTCAATGACAATATGACAAGGACAGAACATAGAGCAGTGGCACAGGGAACACAATTATGCACAGCCTTGAAAAATTGTATCATAGTACAATGTATGGAAGAAATCAATTAATGATGCAGGGCCTCCACTTCTGTCTAATAATCCTGTAAGAGACGGATGAACCCCCCCTCCTCGCCTTGGAAAGGGAGAAGGAAACAACAGCGATGAGGACGGGTGACCCATGAGTGAAAGTCTGCATAATACCATGGCTCAACATTTGCACACTTTACAAAATGTGGATATTCCTCTTTATCTATTATTATTTTTTTAAATTATAGCTATTAAGAAGGTACTTAACTGAAACCCACTCCATTGGTTAAATAGCCCACTGAAAAAAAATAAAATAGTTCTTTGGTGAAAAGGCCAAAGACAAGAAAAGCCGGCTGCTCAAATCCAAAGCTGGGAGCTGAAAGGGAAATGCAAAATTTTAGGAGTAAACAGAGTAGATGGTAGAAGACGATTTATCTTGTGCAATTTACAACAGGTGCTAAACATTACGAAAACCAGAGCTATTAAGCAATCAAATTAAGCTATAATTAACAGAAGAAAACTGTGCAGGAATTCTAATTAATACATATCTGAGCACATCCATGATCCCCTCCGACAGCTCAGCTTTCTAAACCCCTGCCACTAGCTGAGAATAACTGAGGGGGTAATGCTTCGGGAGTGTGCAGGACATTACAGGTACCACCAGAGATTCTCCCTAACAGCCACAGTCCCACATGCTGGCTTGGAGGGGGATGCTTTAATTTGGGAGACATTATTCTGAAACAGTAGGAAGGAAGACTCCCCTTTTGTTGAAGATCTGGTTGAGAGAAGCTGGGGTTCATCCTCCTCTCTGTGCTTGTCCTCTCTTCCCCATGAGGTGGTGTTTCTTCTGGAACCTCTATTTCTGAGTAAGACCAGTTGTCCCAAGTCACTGTCAGAGATAGACAGCTGAAAGTGATTTTGTCTGGATGGAGATACTACGGTAGATGCACCTGAAGACAGGAGAGGACTGGTGGCCAAGACTCCCACATGCCCTTTAATTCCTGCTTTGCCAGAGACCTGATATAGTCTTGAACAAGCCACTCGATAAAATGTGTGTGTCTTGTGTACTCAAGATGATTAACAACTCTGTGAGATGACTGGGACAAGTTTGATCAGCTTTGGTTGAAAGCAGGGCTTGGCTGCCTTGTCTGTGTGCCTCCCAAACAAAGATAACGATTCTTCCCTACCTTACAGTAGTGCTGTGAAGATCAACTGGTTAATGGCTGTATGGCACTTTCAAGTGCTATTATTATGGTACTATAGTCTCTCTTAGGGAGGATTTGTTATTTTTATGAAATTAATTGTAAATCCAATAGGAAATAATTCAGCCTCTGAAATTCTGTTGAGATAATTATTGTGAAGACGGTATTAGTATAGCGCCTTTCAGATGATTCACTACTTTAATTATTACTTTCTAATTCTATGCAAGTATCATTTTAAAACCCTATAACCTTCTCATGGGTTGGTCACACTTACTCCCTCAAATACGGAGATGACTCCTTAAACTGCAGTATTACACTCCTCAGGTGGATGTCTATGGCCAGCAGCAGAGCTCCCCAAGAAAACATCTTTCACTGGTGGTTGAGAGATGCCCTATTTCTGCATTTTAGTTTTTTCCTTGGGGTTTCCTTGGGATGCAGAGGTGTGTCCTGCTGTTGGTCATTGGCTGACCGTGTCTTGCAGGACTCAATCATCTTTTGCTGTGCATGTCAGTGTGGGCATCACCAGATCGCGAATACCAGCTCTAAGACTGGGTCACCTCTTCCATGCCCACCCAGTCCCTGAGTATCTACCCTGTAGAACAAGGACTGGGACTCCACCAGGAGGAGGAGGGGAGTGAGGTCTTTGTTTCTCATTTTTGAAGTGTAGTGAAAACCATTTTAGTTGCCTGTCAATGAACTGGCACCTTTGTTTGTCTTGGGCACAGTCCACCATGGTCTTGCTGGCTTTGGCAGCACACTCTCTGGGGTGAAGCATCGTGCTAAGTGTTTTCTTTTCTTTTTGCTCTGGCAGCTGACTTAGCTCTAGGTTGGTGTTTGTGGTACCTTTCTCTATGTTTGTATACCTTCACCCTCAGCTTCTCCTGGTATGACAAAAGCCTGTGGTGGTTTTTTTTAGGACAATAAACAAAAAGGTTCTTCACGAAGGTGAACCACAATCCCTGCTGAGGACAGGGGCAGGGCTGGCTAGAAATCACTTGGGGGGTGGGGGGGGGGAAGGTGAAGCCTAAAACTGTGCTCCTTCTGCCCCAGCTTTGGAAATGCCAGGTGGATTTTGAGGCAGTTGAGCAACATGGTCATCCTGCACTTGCTTTCGCATGGCCTTCCTCTTCTAACTGTGGACCAAAGGGGGAGTTATCCCCTGTAGTTTTTTGTACAAATGTCCCTGCTTGGAAAGACGTGTTTTAATTGCACTCAGAATAATTTCTAGATCTACTTGCTCTGCCTGGCTTCCTGCCAAGCTCCCACATAAATAGCCTCCCTGGTGCTTGGGAGCATCCCTCCCTGGCCATCGCTGTTGGCTCTTCCCAAAGCCAGACCTGAGGAGGTGATTGCAGGGCTCCAGCCTGGGGTGTGGGTTGCAGCTGGCTGAACCCCCAAAATCATGCATGGATGAGGAGGCTTCAGCCAAGGCGCTGAAATGAAATGTTTGTTTGGCGCTTGTTTGTGCCCTCATTAATTTTTCTGCCCTCTGGGATGCCCCTCTGCCAGGATGCCCTGCATGGGCTGGGAATATGCGTTCACTTAAAACGTTCCCTGGCTCTGGAAGCATTGCTCCTGGAAGCAGTTGCAAGTGTCTTAACCTTGCATGCATGGATGTCCTAAAGCTAAGTGTATGTGTGTCTGCCTGCAGGATCAGGACCTCACTTATTAATAACAATTAACAATTAATTAATTATTCCCACCAGGCAGAGATGCAAACCTCTGGTTTATCGCTGGACATACAGTATAGCAAATTAAAGAGCGTGGCGTGAGCTTTTAAAGTGAATATCCTTCACTTTCACTGGCTGATGTCTTGTGCATCAAAGTTTATGTTTTAAATTTTGTGGCCTTTTTTTGCTCTTCTTTCCTTTAAAATTTGATAAATTGTAAAGGACTTCAGTGCTTTTTGGAGTGAGCAATTAATGGTGCTGATGAGGCATAGAAAAGGCAAGGAAGCACCAGGAGGAAAAGCCGGTATTGGTGCAGGCAGGCTGGTGGTGGTGGGGGGGGAGAGACCCCAGCCTGGCCCCGGGCAGGGTGATGGCGGGCTGGGGGGAAAAACTCCTCCACAGTCTCCAGAACCAGTGCCCGGAGGACATGCACAAATCCCACCACGTGAGGGGGAAAAGGGCACCCAGTGCAGGCAGGAATTCAAGCAATTAATCCTTTACTTAAAGAATAATAAGCAGCAAGATTTTTTACATACCGAAAGTGGGAACAAGGTAAAAGGGGTTAAAAACTAAAAAGCAAGGACAGCAGACACCAATTAACACAATGCTAATTGACAATTTCCCCAAGCCTCCATGAAACATGCCAGACCTATTTCCCCAATTACTAATTAAATCAAACCGCACACACAATACTAATTTCCCTAACTTAAGGAGCTCAGTAGACAAGTAAAATGTGAAAGTAACTTAGATGTGGTGTTGGAGTGAAGGGAAAATAAGGAACTTAAAAGTGAATAAACTTTTACTCTGGATATATTCTTTAAACTTCTGGCCTGTCTGGGGAGTTAGATGGGGGATCCTAATCAAGGCAGGTATGTAGTGGGGTCCTGCTTGCTGGCTGTGATTAACACCCTGAGAGAAGGTGATTGCATGTAGCTGGTCTGGCTTGCTGCTTTATGAGAGAGCTTTCCTGAAAAACAGCCTAGAAAAGGGATGCTTATGCATCCTAGGATGACATGCAGCTATGGAGCAGAGCATGTGTTATTCGGAGAAGCTCTGTAAGGCTGTGGAAGATGTGAAGGCACTGGCTTCTGCCAAGTTGCACCATGCTGGGGTGTGGTGGTGGGGTAGAGGACAGGTATGCTGCTCCATAATTTTTTGAAATGTGGGCGATGCTGGAGATGCACTTGTGGCTGGGGTGTCCTTGCGCTCGCCCAGATGGGTGGGAGGAGCAGAAGGACAGCTCAAAGTCTTCCAGTTCATTGTGCTTTATCAAACCGCTGACCCCTCCCCTGGCATGAAATAAGGATGAAATAGTGATGCGATAGGTTAATGCCAATAATTAAAGAGAGTTTAAAACTAAGTAGGAGACTGAACTGCGTGTGTGGGTGGCTGGAATGGTTGTTTGATGTGAAAGTCAATGACTGAATTATTCAGAGACAGTGATTTCCAAATGATAATTTTACATTTCCCATAACTGATTTTGATTTATTACAGCAGCCCCCGATAGCCTGGTGGGAGCAGAGAGAGACACTTGGCTTTGCCACTGCTTTCCCTTTCCCTTTGGGCACTCAGAGCTGAAACCCACCCCTGACCTTCGCACACCTGTCACTGGTGGGGCTTGGAGTTTTTCAAAGGAAAAGAGCAGGGAAAGCGTGTGTTTTAAACAAAATGTGCCATTTCTGTATTAATACAATGGTTTTCTGCTTGGTTGTGTTTCTGGATGCGGGCAAGCACTTTAAAAACAACTGTGTGTTGAGTTGGGTACTGTGGGGTTGGCATTGGCATCACCTGGAAATGCACTTGGCTTCACATGAGAGTATCTGGTGAAGCTTGTTGCTTGCTCTCCTCATTCATGTTTTCTCCCAGTTCTTCAAGCAGACTTGCAGAATTCATCTAATCGCTTTTACCACCACCAAACGTATTTTTTTTCAGCGCCTACTCCGGATGCTGGAGCACAAATCAGGCTGCAAATCTCCTGTGAGGAGGCAGCTTCCCAGGACGGGTGGTACTTTCTGTGCCTGAGTATGCCAGAAGTGCTGCAGGGACATCCTGGGATGTTTGGGGCCTTCTGCTTTTTTAACCACAAACAAAATGTAAGGACAGCGTGTGGGGGAACCATGACCCATAGGTCTGGGCACCTTGCACACAGGACACGTGTCCATCAGGACATGTATGAGTAGCTATTTGAGACCAGGTGGTTTGGTTTTGGGAATATTTCTGCTGAGAATTAGAGAGGGAAACTACTGAAAATAGTGGAGGTCCAGATTCCTTCCCCTGATATGTTAAAAATAACCATCTCTCTTTCGGAGGCCAGGCTTCTAACCCCTTCCCTGCCTGTGTGGCGTGGCCAAGCCTGACAGGGATGCTCTGGGGAATGGGTACTTGTCTGTGCTGCTGCCTTGCAGGGCTGCTTCAAGGCTTGAATGTTACTTGTCCCACATTATAGAGGCTCAGAGTGAACTTTTCTGAACCCAGAGTGAGTTTTGGTTTGGGTTAAGTTTCAAAAATGACAGAGGGAGATAAATACTTTGGTTCTCCCTCCATTCCCCTGGCTCATATATCTGTCCTGCCAGAGACCCGCATCCCCTCTTGTGGTGTTCTGCATCTCCAGGGACTCAGAGCCAACCAGGATTTACGGCCATGCCTCCAGCTTGTATGTTTGGGGTCCTTGCTGTAATTATTCTTTGTGCCTGGGAGGTAGTGGATGGCAGCAAAAAGGCTGGAGAGGGGCAGAGGGATGGGGATGGCAAAACCAGAAGTGGAAGGAGCAAGTTTTAAGGTCAGGGGCAGGCTTCATCCCTTTGTGGGGACTGTTCCCTCAGTATCAGCAATAAAATACCTTGTGTGGACAAGCACTGCCACTGGAGGGAAGGCTTTGTGCTCCCACCCACCTGCGTCCTCAAGGAGCTCTCTCTTACGGAGCATTGCTCTCCCAGGACAAATGGGCATTTAATTTCTTATGGGAGGCACAGTGGCTCTGGTCAGGGAGAGGCGGTGAGACAGCCTTATCATGGTATGCGTGGGCTGATGGGATGCATAGGACAGTGCTCATGCTGGTCCCTTGTGGTCCAGGTGAATGTTGCACGTTGTTTCAGAGGAGGCTTCTGTCTCTCTTCATGCGGTCATTAATTCTGTCTGGGGCCATGGAGATCTTCCCTAATGAAAGCTTCAGTGAGATTGGTTTTTTGTGTGGAAAAGCTTCAGTTTCAGTGAATCAGCAATTTCTGATGAAAAATCTTTTGTCTGAAAATTCCCAAGAAGCTCTGACTCTGACCTCGGAGCGTCTGCCTTCCTCCAAGCACATTACTGGGATTTATGGCGCACTCCTATGGTTTATTGTTCTACAGTAAACAGAGCTGCTGGATGGGTTTTGACTATCCTTCTGGGCAGGGAAGCAAATCAGTATCATGGGGCTATCCAAACTTGCATGATTTAACAGAAGTCCTTGCTGTGGAGCAGGCGGGTTGCTAGATCACCAGTTTGACGTTGCTTGGGATGTGTGTGCATCTTACCTTATCTGGGGCCATCTCCTCCCTTACCTATTCTGGTGAGTGGTCCTGCAGAAATGCTTCCAGTGCCATCAGCTCTTTAATTAGAAAAGGAAGTGGTAGATGCATCATGAGTTTGTAGTATATTTTTTGAAGGCTGCTAGTATGGGGAGGATGCTGGCTTGCTTGTTTATGCTGTGGAGCTGTCAAGGTTGCCTTAGTAGCAGTAAATAGCTGTGATAAGACAGTCTCTCCTACAAGAAATTGCAAAGCATAAAAAGAAAAAAAATTACATTATTTCCATTTTACAGCTGTAGCCCCAGCACATCGGTACTATAGCATTTGCTCAAAACTGTAAGAAAAGAAACCCTGGGTTTGGGATTGAAGTGAAATCTGCAGAATAACATCACCATCCTCAGTGTGCAATTACAAGGTCCACTTCTGAGCTATAAGCATCTCTATTTGCCTCTTTAAACACCACAGCAGAAGGAATGCGATAGCAGAAGGGCTCTAAAAGGCTTGCTTGCAAAAGAGGAAAGAAGTGTTATAAACAGCATAACATATAAGCAGAGAGAGCATCACTGATGTACATTGCCAGGGCCGAGGCACCTGCCGTAGAGAGGACCTTCACTATATGAAAGCTTCCATTAATTTTCATGGAGATGGTAGTTAGGAGTTTTGGACAATATAGGAATACACCAGGGAAATAGAGGAAAACACCAGGATGGATGGAGACTGTTCCAGCCCATCCTTCTCATGTCTAACACTTGCTTTTACCTGAGATTCCTCAAAACTTTATGAACTGTGTATTTAGCAGCTGTGGCACCAAGATGCACAAAGGTGAGGTGGTTCCTCAAGGCGAAGCAGCCTGTTGGGGATGGAGGCAGGATGAGAAGCTTGATGCTCTGACTGCCCATAGCATGTCCCATCCAGAAGGCCAAACTCCCTCCCTGTAATCATAGGGAAAAGTAATCAAATTACTGCCTTTCATGTCACATTAGTGAAAATGGATACTAGTATGATGCATATTAATATAATATGATGGGAAATTGCTAATACAATTAGACCATCACATTTTATTAGTACTGGAGTGACAACTTGCACTGAAGAACAGCTCACTCAGGCAATGGCTGAGAGCAAACACAAGCCTGGTGCACAGTCCATAGGGACAGTTATTTAACTTTCTAAAAAGCCATCTTTTTTTATTTCCCCCCTTGGCCCTGTAAGTGTCTGGTCAGCCAAGAAAGGATTACACCAGCTCTTTTAAGTATTGCCTGAATTCACCGTGAAAATGAGTCCTTGTATCAAAAGTTAGATGCCTCTCATGTAATACATTTTTCTTCCCATATATGCACAGACATAAATAATAAGAAAATCAAAGCATATGTCTATATAGAGGAGGTTGGCATAAATTTTTCTTAATACATTTTACCTTTTTTTATTTGATTTTTTTTTTATTCAGTGCACTTTTTATCTAGTTCTAAAAGGATCCTGTAAAAGTTCTGTGGATTACGTATCGCAAGATCTATCACAGCTCAACCTACAATAACAAACAACAATAGCAGGGATATATTTTATAATTATAATATGCTTCAAACTCCCTTGATGGATGTGGAGCTCATTTAAACAAGGGTACCCTGGTGGGCAGCAGAGATCCAGCAGCTGTGTGGAGGTGGGCTTCGGTTTCGTTCTAACCATCCTCATGCCCAATCCAAGGGCCAGCCTCCGAGTGGGCAAGACTTCTCTCAGCTGGCAACATGTTAGGAGGATGAGCAGTCCTATACCACATCCCAGTGTGGCAGCAAATGTCAGGTCCCACCAGGATGAGACACTTTTCCCATTGACACGCAACGTGTAATCCCAAACATCCAAATGTCCTGAACAGAAACGTCTTTTCCAAACAGCTGCTTCTTGTTCTGGTCAGGGGCTCTGCATTGGAAATATTCTCTATCGTAATAATACTTTTTGATATGATAGATAATATTATGCCATGGTTTTACCACAGCAGGCAAGTGGAATTTTTAAATACAATACCCAGGTTGATGATTGTGGCTTTGTTGACTTGGACACTTGAGGAAGGGCCTGGGGCTTTGAAAAATAGTTATTTTATCAGTACAGTGTGAAGAAGATGGCACTAAATATTTGTGCAAGACTGAGCAGAGGAGGAGATCTGTTTCTGGAGGTGTAAGGCACTTGGAAATATTTAAAGGAAAGATGTGTCTACTTTGTTAATTTCAGTGGGAAATACACGGTGTGTGGTGTTTCTCTCTCTTGTTAAGAGTTTCTATGATAAAAATAATTGTGATTTGAGTTTATAGCTCATATAACAAAGCATGATTCTGTGCAAATCCCTGTGCACTGTCATTGAGGCATTCTCCCGTGTGCGTTTTTAATAACTGCTTTAGTTGAGGCACTTCATAAGTGTGAGCTCTTACATGGTGAAATGGGTAAAGACTGATTATTTCCTATTTGGTGAGAGAAACTGAGGCCAAAGGGAAACCTGGGCAGTGAAGGAGGACAACAACTTAACCTCAGGCTAGGGAAGTGGTGGGGGAAGCCTCAAGCCTAATTAAAACTGTAAATATTTTTTTTGGTGTAATACTCTACCAAGTATTCCAGAAGAACTGTGCTTGTGGTTCTTCCCATTAAAATAAATAAAATATTTATATTTTCTATTTGCTTCAAAGTCTGACTTCTATTTCACTTCAAGTGAAAAGAAAATGCTTTCTGAGTACTTTAATGTGTGAACAGCTTGTGGGCCAAACTAGGAAACTGAGAGTGTTGATATTAAGAGACAAAGACCGCTTGAATATTTACAGGTCCTTTTTGACATGTAAAGTGTGGGCTTCCCTGACCCTTTGGTGTGGGTTGCCAATGCAGAGGGTGAAGGCGAGGAAGGGGCACAGTGAGGAGTGTGTGAAGGAGCACTCCTGTCTTCTTTTATTTCTTCTATTTTGTACCAGCTTTTGTACAGAAAGTCTCCCCACCCTGTTGAATGGCTTTGTTTGCTTTGGATGCTGCAGGCTGCGTTGGATGTCACCTCTGTGTGCTGAGGTTTTTAATGCAGTGAACTAGAAAGTGAGCCGATCGTCTTCACCACCCCTTGCGCTCCAAGATGACTTTCGTTAAGATCCCTAGTTGTTCCCTGGGAAGTTTGTAAAGACAAGATAAAGCCCTTGTCATCCTACTGATGTGCGTAATAATAATGCTTTGCACTTCTCATCTTTGAAGAGCTTTACAAATATTAAATAATTAATCTGCCCAAGAATGGAAGAAAGAATATCATCCTTTGACTTATTCACCAGGGAGCAGAGGCAGGGAAATCATTTGGTTCTCTAGGCCAGGAAGAGATGCACTACCAGAGGATGGTGGAGTCATGGGTTCATTACATGTGGTCCCCATCTGGGGCCACTTGACTACTGGCTGGTGTCCTCAGATTGTGAAACCATGGCGCTTTCACCCCTTGCATGAAGGGAATGATGTGCTCTCACTGTGTTTGGGAAAGCAGATAGATGCTGTTTCCTCCAGCATCTCCTGGAAAAACCAGGTGGTCCCTCCAAGAAGAGAAAGCCACTTTATAGGACTCTTTTTGCAGTCAGGAGGATGTTGGGAGTAACGTAGGCTGTGATACACGAGGGCTGGTCATGATTTGGCTTTGCTATGAGAGATTTGAGTTGGGTTGGATCCCCTGTAGGGTATTCACACAAGGGGCGAGGGGGGCAGCTTCTTTCTGGACATGGGATCGCAGCCTGGGAGAGGAGGGGTGAGAGCAAGCATGATGTGGGCTTTGCTTCCCAGAGCAATAGAGAAAAACAATATACAAACACTGCTTATAGCAGCTTTCCAGAGACTTTTGGTAAGCACTGCGTTGAAGACCTATAATGTAGATAAGTATTGTTTGTTTCACTGATGTAGGTTAGCAAATCCCAAGCTTGAGTGACTTTCTTTAAGCTCATGACTTACGGTGTAAGTCACTGTAACTTTTCCATGGAAGTGCCATAGAGGTGAGATGTGTTTTACCTGAGGCTTGGGGAGAGGTAGGACATCCTGGCTGGCAGCTGCCTGCCCTTGGCCATCAGGCAGGCAGAAACAGGGGCTGGAAACTGGGTTTCTCACAACCCAGGGGAACATCCTCAATGACTCACTTTCAGCTATTCTGGGATAACGTTTTACCTCGTTTCTTTGGGCCAGAAACTTCATCCTGGAGCCAAGAAACTTTTCCCAGTGAAAGTCATGTTGAAATCGGTGTATTTAGCAAAGTGTTGGTTTTTTTGTTTTGTTTTGTTTTGTTTTGTTTTTTAATCAAAAAGAAAAAATAAATAGCGACCAGTTTTACCCAAGTTATTCTGATCTTACCCTTGATCTTAGCCAAAATGCACTCTTGTGTATAACAAGCACTGCAGCAGGCCTGATCTGGGAATGAAGCCCCAATCTTGTTACTTTATTTGGCTTTTCCTTTTCTTCCCCTGCGGGTCTGGTGCCGGGCAACTAAAAATCATTTTGGCTTGCCCTGCCTTTATCTAACCTCCACAAAAGTGGGCCAGGCAACCCTGTTATTTCCACACAATTCAAGCAGTGTTGTGTGGTGTGGTTGTTTTTTTTTTTATTGCAGAGGGCAAATCCCAGAATAGAGCATAAATAAATAGATGATTTTAGAGGACTGTAGATCATTGAGCGAGATGCAGAAAAGGCCCCTTGTTTAGAAGGAGCAGCGTGAGGCTCAGCAACAATGAGTCTTGAAGCCCGATGAAAATCTCGGGTGCTTTGAGGCTGTGTGTGTTGGGTGAACTTTATTTACATTTGGCACAAACACACTCATGTGTGATGCCAGCAACTGCCAGGGTATGTGGACGGAGCTGAAAAAAGCTTATCTGGGTTGATATAAGGAAATACCGCATCAGACTGGAGACTGTTGTTTCCAAACCTTGGTTGGGTTTTGAAGTCAGCCTGGTTTCCACAAGGAAAATACCATATTATTTTTATTTTTTTAAGAAGACACCCCCTCCCCCCCCAATAAAAGCAGACAACACCTGTATTGTGAAAACTGCAATAACAATTCCCATATATTCAGTCTCCTTCTAATCTCCCAAGATTTACTCTGGTGTGCCTATGCTTTAAGATATTTGTTACTACCAGCTGTCCCCTGTTCTCAAATTAACTCCTCCAAAACGCATCTCCTTTGCTGGAAAGAGGGAAATTTGTCAGCCCTGGAAAAAAACAGCAACAAAAAACCAAATTCATATTCTTCAGCAAAACTCTTGACAGTTGAGCATGCAGATATATATAGAGAGATATATGTGTATGTGCATATATATATATATATGTATACATTTATTATGTTTTTTTTAGCTCAGCAATTACATCCTATCAGGGTAAATCTTTTGCTGAAAGGATGTGCAAACAGGGAGGAAGGTGGAGGCAGCTCTTGTTGGCTGCAAAAGTCGGAAAACACTGTGTTTGCAAAGCTCCATCTTGGAAAAGACTTAGCTGGTTTCATATGATGGAGCTCCGCCTTCCCCCCTCAAATTCACTACTTTGAATACAATAAAGTTGCTTTGAACTTTTTCAATTATTTAACAACTTTCAAGTGGAGAAATATTTGGGTCTTCTAATTTCATTTTTGGCTCCTCTTTTTTTTCCTTTTTTTTTCTTTTGCCCCATTCTGTTTGCTAAACAGTAATTGCAGATCTTTCCTGCCACCTTTAATACTCCCAGCTAATTATCCTGAAATAAATCTCTTTCAAGTCTGCATGCCAGCAGTTGTGGGATATGAGCGGCTCTTTCAGCTCCCGGCTGCCTGTCACTCAAATGGGCCTCAGCTGCAGCTCCGAATGATGAGTATTAGTCTCCCGCTGGGATGATTCTCCCAATCTCCCCACTTCCAACAGCATCTCCCAGGGCTGCACCACGCTCCTACCTGTTAGCCTAATCTGGGATTTTCTTTTGCTAACGCTGTTATTTTGAAAGGAGGAAGAGGATTCCTGGGAGAAAGGCACTCCGTTAACCTTTTCCTAATTGCCATTCAAAGCTGAAAGGAAGGGAAAAAAATATAAAATAAGAAGATGGGTGTCACTGCACGGAAGGATGGGTTGGGAAGGGTGGACATACAGATGGGGTCCCTCACTGACCTCCTGAGATTATTTATTTGACCTAGGTGGGGTTTTTGGGGGCAGGTTCCTGATTTAGGCAGCCTGCTCTCCCCGGGCACTCATCTGTGTTACTTCCAGCTTGTGTCCCGCTCACTCTGAAACAAGGTTGTCGGGTTTTAGGCAGAGCTAAATGCTCCATCATTAATTTATTATGTGTTAGCAGTAATAGCGAAGGCTATTTTTAAATGCCACTTAAGCTCACGCTCATACATGGGTTTGCAATTTGACTATAGAACATACATAAAATGACATTGTTATGTGCTTAAAGATACAGTTTTAAATGAAAGAACTATTAAACTATTAGTATTTGAAGTGCTTACTTTTTTTTTTAATGCTGTATGTGGGCCTTTTAATGACTTAACTATTGGATTGCCTCCAGCAACAGCCTCGGCGGGAGATGCTGTGTGGATGCATCCTGGCTGGGTGACATGATGATGGGGTTTGTGGTACCCATTGCCTTTTGGGTGCTGCTGCTGAGGTGTTGGGAGGTGGCATGGGCAGCCCCCTGCTATGGGCTCACATCTCCATGTCGTTCCTGAAGCAGAAGGTTTTGGTTAGCCATTAAATACACATTCAAGTTGCTTGGCTGGCCTTGAATCCTCCTTCCTAAAGAGTTGTTTTTCACTCAGGACTCCCTCTGTAAACCCGCAATGGGCTGCATTGAATTAATTCTATTAACTGCCAAAGGAATTCCTCGCTGCCGAATTATATTTCCTGTGTCTGTAAATCATTTCACTGCTGCTTTCCCTGACAGTTATGCAAGTGACCTTTTGATTTCGCTGTGGATTTTTTTCTTATTTATGACATCGCTAACCACTCTGCGGCTGTGCATCGCAGTGAGATGGGGCTGTCACGTGGGATGCTTGAGAATATAGAGTATTTTATAAACACGTGTGTGTATATATTTTAAAAAATGAAAACAGCATAAAGTTGAATGTCTCAGACTTGGACCTTGGAAACATAATATTTACACTGAGTAAGTCATGTTAGTTTTAAGAGTCTATTTCTGGGCATTTTCACTCCTAGAGAAAGAATTGTTTGAAACCCTCCCCTTCTAACTGAGTATCCTTTTCTTTTTTTTTTTCTTCTTTTTTTCCTTTTTGTTGTCACTAAGCCAGTTCTGCAGAGGCCAAGCAGTCACTGGGTTAAGTGGGAGCTGTGGATGCTCAGAGCTTTGGAAATACTGGAGCTAGGGATGGTATCATCTGACTTGTGTTGTGCCAGGGCTGTGAATTCCCCTAAGGAAAGGGGAATCAGACACCCCAACTTCTGCTTGGGCTTTGGGGATGGTGCATTGCCATAGGCATATCTCTTCTGCAGCAGCAAAAGCAGTTCCCAGGTGGGGGCGAGACCCTCTAAAAGCTCCTGGTTTGTGCAGTGAGCCTTGCCCAAGCCTCTTGCCTTTTCTCTGTGGTTCTGTCCCAACAGGTGTCAGCATAAAATGCTGTGAGTGCAACAGCTACTCTAGGCTGGGGAACCATGTTGGCATCCCAGTACTTGATTTGTAAGTCTAATTAGAAGTTAGAAGTGTCAATGGCAGCACTTGCAGGCACAGTTATAGCACCTGCAAAAAAGGTAGCCTGCTTTTCCCACTTGGCTCATTCTCTGGGTGCAAGCCTATAAATATAGCAGTCTGATGAGGAGAGCTGGGATGATGCCTGCCTTGCCACGGGTGAGGTCCCTTCCCGTATAGGAAGCAGCTAAGAAATGAGCTGTACTGCTGTCTACAAAAACCTGCAAACCAGAAGAGATCCCCACTCTGGCCCTTTTAACAAATCCGAGGCATCGTGGTTGACTTGTGCAAGGTTTTGCGCAAGTAATAAATTGAGGTTTCCTGCAAAACATCTGGTCGATTTGGCTCTTATCTCGCTCCACAAGAGGTGAAAAAATCCTCTGTGGTTCTCCTTTGCTGTGTTACAAATATAGATACCTATTTGTACGGAAATATCAAAATAGAAGTTTGAAAGTATTCTTATGTTTGTTCCCCAATGCTGAATTAAATATGTTTTGGGGCTATTTGTAATGCCCTTTTCAGTCCTGGTTAGATAGGAGGGCAGAACAAGCATCTCATTTTTAAACTGAGTTTATAGCTCTCCTACCAGGTTCACAATCTTGGAAAGCAAAGCCCATGGTAAGAGCTGCAGAATCACTGAAACACTGTGCCTTTACACTGTGCCTTTTACACCTTATGTGGTTTCATCCCCAAACCAGACTTAATTTTTGGAGATGCTGAGCCCTTACAAGTCATGCCCAGGGTCGTACAGTTTGACCCAAGCCATCCAGTAGAGGGGAATACGATATGCATGCAACATATATGCTAATGTATTCCTGAGCATCTTGGGACTTGGTTGAATCTGGGTCAACATCCTTGCCTATCATGGATGATGTAGCTCAGATAATACCTAATTGTTGGCATTTCTTGCATCCTTCTGCTATTTTTTTTTTTTTTGTCTCTGGGTCTTCCTGTTTGGTCTGCATCCCCAATCTTTGTCTTCAAATTATGTCCTGTCCATTATCCCGGTTTTCCATGCTTTAACTTCCAAAACCAACATGAGAAAAAAATTAAAATTAAATTCTGACTCCTTTAACTGCTTCTGGTGTGCTTGCCCACAGCCCTCCTGAAAGAAACCAATAAATAATGTTCCTTATCCCCCTAAAAATTAAATTAAACCCAAATTTCTCTGGGGAGGAGGCTAGGTTAATTACAAAGAGCTACCAATGCCATATCTAAACAGGCTCCCTCATTTTCATTTTTAATATTTAGGATGAAACTTAGTATCTGATCCCCCCCTTTTTTTTCTTTGGCCAAACTAGTCAGTTTAAAAGTGGAGAGGCTGCCAAACGCAGCTACTGTTATTCTGCCCAAAGACTTCTGTCAATTAACTCTGTGCAGTATTTGCTGGTGAAATTGGGGAGGGAAAAATGGTGCTGCTCCAGCTCAGAGCCAGCTGAGACCTGGGTGCTTGGTGAGGTTAAAGTGTGGAGGGGAACACTTTCTGTTTGGATGTTGGGGGCTTCACTCTGAAGCCTCAGCACATGCAGAGCACATTCATGTGTCTGGGTATTAAGGTTAATAGAAAAAACTCGCTGAAGCCCCAGAGATTGATGTGAAAGGGTATATTGAATCACCTAAGAAGAAGAAAGCGTTACATTTATATTTGAAAGCAGGGTGGGAAACAACTGGTACCTCCCAAAGTCCATGAGTTGTGTGTTGGCCATTTGGGAGTGAAACTGCCAGATAGGGATTAAACCAGGAATCTGAAAGCAAAATGGAAATTTAAACATAATAGTTCATTAACTTCAGTCTGCAAAGAAAAATGCCCGGTTGTTTTACCCAGGAAGTGAAATATTTTCAGTTAGTTAAAAAGAACAGAAAAATGATGAGGAAATCAAGAATTTATGCATGTTTAATGGAAAGTATGGGTATGTCGAGGGAGCCACAGTGTGTAACAGGGTCATGCTGCATAGTTGATATAAATATTGCTGTTATTCAGCAGGAAAGACAGACTGTTTACCAAGCCAGACAAATACGCTATCGCTGTTGTATCTCTGATCAGCACCATCAGTTCTGCCAACTGATATACTGAACACTATGTTCCCTTCAGCATCCATCAATCCCTTTAGTATCTACTGATCTGTCTATACCTAAATTTACCATATGCATATAAGTATTTGAGTGCATGTTACAGGTATTTGGGGTTGTGTCTGGCTGCTTCTTTTCAGAGTAGAATAGGGAGAAACGGTTAAATATCCACAGCAAGCTTGGCTGCCTGGTGTAAGCAGGATACTTTGACTCTCCATGACATCCTGCTCATTTTGGAGACTAATTCATATTGGAAAATTGCAATGCTAAATCATTAACTTCTAAGGAGCTGAAGGGAAAAAGAGAGCTGACTTAAAGGATCCTAGTGTGTTGCCCCTGGCTTGCTCTGTGTTGTTCTGTGTGCAATATAAGCCACCGTTAAAATACTTCTTGCTGCGTTATATAGCTCAAGGTCCAGGCCACTTACAAGCCTGCCCTCCTCCTAGCAGTGCTGCCACCTTTATGCTGGAGACATAACTTTAATGAAGCGGTGAAAGGAAGAAATGCTGGGCAAGATTTAAAAGACAAAAAAAAAGACAGTCTTTTTTTTTTTTTTTTTTAAGAAGAAATTAAATATCTAAATAGGTGGAGAGGAGATAGGTCCATCGCTTGCCTTCTTCAACTTGAGGAGCTGATTGGGTACCCATCACAGAGCTGACTCTGGTCTAGTGGCCATGGGGAGCATTTGCTGGTGAGGAAGGAGTAGGAAGGTGCTCACTTTCTTGTGAACTGGCTGATTTCAGCTCTTGGTCTCGGGGGAGAAGCTGCAGAGGCAGCGCAGCAGCGGCCAAATGGTCAGAGCAGAGGTGGTGCGTCTGTACAAGGGATGGGTAACACAAGGTGGATCCATGTAGCAGAGGACCCTCATCAGTTGCTATCCAGATGATAGATCAGAAATGGCAAGATGGGCTGGAGTCTCTGAAATATGGTGTCCATATGGTGCAATGATAAAGCTTCATCACTGCTGCTTTAGAAGTACTTTTTGTCTCCAAATGTCTAACCACCAGGACGTGTTTTTTTGTTGGGTTCTTTTTTTTTTTTGGACAGGCTTCTTGTGTAATGATAACTCAGGCTTTGGGTATGGATTGAATAGTCAGTAACTCAAGAAACATCCTTCAGTCTGTCTCAGCCCTTTTGTTTCTTTCCCAGCGTTGTCCTCAGCTGTTGTCCAGTGTGCACTGGCTTTGATGGAACTGGTGTGTGAATGCCAAATGCCAGGCTTATGGGTAGACTTTAAAAGATGTTGTGGTGCAGGAGATGTAGAGATGATCTTTTTAGGATTTAATTGGACCTGGCCCACTTTTTAGTTTTTCTTTTCTAATCACAGAAATCAACCAAAACAAAACAACCCTAACCCAAAATCCTATATGCTGCCTGCCTAAAAAGTGTCATATTTCTTACATCACATTTAGTGAGCTGACCTGAGCAGCAAGCAGCATACGTGTGAAGACATCCCATTGACATTGTACAACAGCATGCTAGTATTCCCAGTGTTACTCTGTATTCAACCTGATACAACAAAATATATATATTTCGGGGGCTTGTTTTCTAATCTCCATTGAGGTCCTCATTCAGTTAGTTATGGTTAGTTTGGAGCCAGCAATGAGCTGGCATTGCTCAGGGTGTTCCTTCCAAAGCATGTGACCTTGCATTTCTCAAGAATGACTGTTGTCGGTCATTGAGTTTCTTTCCCATGTTCAGGATTCTTTGAGCACAAGT
>JAOQGH010000023.1:2976615-3004332 GCA_025769975.1 Gallinago jamesoni
GAGGGAACGGGGAAAACCCTTCCCACCAACCCCTTTTTAAGGGTCTCTCATTGTGTGAGTGCATGCCTGTTGTGTAGACTGTTAAATCTGTCTGCTCCTGAAAAGGCTTTCATTTAAAAATTGATTTTGATTTTATTGAAATAATCAGTATTATTTTAGAAAATCAATATATCATCAACCTGAAGCAATTTGCAGGGTTTTTCAATTTACTGATTTTTTAATTTTTTTATTTTTAAAACAAACTTTGGGTTTTGTTCCCGATTAATAGAAGTGTTTTTAACTGTCAAAATTGCCAAATCTAAAAACAAAAGCTGTAGTTCTGACATGGAAAGAGAAAGGCAGGTGCTGAGCTGGAGGCTGGGCATTTCCCCCCCCGCATAGGTGCCGTCTCCCATCATCCCATGGTGAGCGAAAGGGGCACCCAGGCCCTACGGCCACCCCTTGTAGATGTTCTCCTGGCATAAATTAATGACCGGCGTATCTGATATCTATGGTGGGGTCAGTTCTGCATATGGAGAGAGAGACCTCAGCTCATCCCACCTCCATCCCTTCCCAGCAGTGCGCTGATGGTAGGTGTTCTTGAAATGTTGCCCCAGTCTGGGATTGAACCTGTGGGTAAAGAAAGTGTGGGTAAAGAAACCTGAGCTAAAGAAATTGTTATTTCTCAGGAAGCCAGACTTTTTAGTCTGGATTTTCCTTTGTCTAGATGATAGAGGGGGGAAAACTTATGTTGCTGTGTGAATTTTGTTGCTCCTGTAACTGTAAAGCCAGGGCCATCTTTCTGGGCTAATGCCAAGCATGCTGATTGGAAGGACCCCTGTTGATTTGTTGGGCCAAGTTTTGGGGGAAATCCTTGGCCTGTCAGAAAGG
Source organism: Gallinago jamesoni (assembly GCA_025769975.1). NCBI lineage: Eukaryota > Metazoa > Chordata > Aves > Charadriiformes > Scolopacidae > Gallinago > Gallinago jamesoni. The sequence goes on from JAOQGH010000023.1 coordinate 2,977,486, forward strand.
CCACTCAAAGCAGGAGAGCTGCTGAGATCTGAACTCCCTGGGGCTGGCACTACAGATCACTTCTAGTGCCGGCTGGTGCAGGGGAGGGTGATACTGGCTGTGGCGGGGAGCTCTGCACTGCCCTGGGTTGGACCTCGTGCCCTCCACTGTGCTGCCGGGCTCCCAGCACTGCTGAGTTGTGGTAAAAAGTTAAAGCTCTCCACATTGCACGTCGTTCATCCTGTAGCTGTGGTGTTCTGGGATGCAAGAGGGACCTTAATTACCTGTACATGCAGCAGAAAAGGAGATGTGAAAGGAGATGCTGTAGTCTGGGAACTGGAAAGCAAAAACCCTCTATCCCTAGGAGTGGTTTGTTATGGGAAAAATTTCCTCTTGGACCGACACTGCCAGCTCCACCGCGCATTCTGCATGCAGGTGCTGTTTGTTGTTTGTCAAGTCCTGCCCTGTATCAGCAGAGTGGCCGTGAAAAGACTCACAGTGTAGGTCTTGGAGAGACCAGCTTGGATCTGAGCATCTCAAAGTGTTTAAAAAAAAAAATAAAGAAAAGGAGGTGGGAGGGTGGCGAAACCCCACCTTAGATTGAAAAGCTCCGCTTGCATGTTTTGGTTTGCGAAGTGGCAGCAGAGGAAGGGAGTAGGCGAATGTGAATGAAGCTTTACCAAACCAGCCCCCACATGCATATTTCATACTATCATTTATCAAAGTTTTATGAGCATCTGGTCTTGGCCCCAAAATCTTTTCAATTGAGGGATTTTTTTATTTTATTTTTTTTATTTATCTGAGTTTGACTACAAGCAGAATCTGCTATAATTCATTTCCACCCCCCATCGATTTTACCCAGGCTGGATTTGCAACGGCAGACCCGTGCAGACCTGGGCTCCAGCCTGGCTCCACGTGCAGCACATAAACCACATGTGACATGGAGTCGCTCTTCATGTATTTTATTTCCCAAGGGAGAATTTATTCAGGAGTGTCTCTGTTACTTAAAAACACTTTCTTGTCCTTTGAAAGCCAGAGCAAATGGCACAGGACTCGGCAGTGTCAACAGACTGGGCAGGGAAAGGGCAGGAAGAGGTGGGAATGGGCAAAAAGAGCCAGGTTTGTGTTATTCCTCTGCAAAACAGGGCCTGGGAATGAAAGTGAGGACCTTGGGCAGGTTTAAGTTATGCAGTGCTCTGTTGCCATATGTTGCAGGAAGGAATCCTAGAGTTTGGGGTTTTGGTAGGGTGTTGTTTTTTTTTCCCTTTCTACCACTGAGTAATCCCTCAAGACTTCCCTCGGCTCTCCAACCTCATCTCATCAACATTCATACGCATACTGCCACATTTATTCACACACGTCTAAAGGAATAACAGATACGTTACACATTTCACAACAAGTTTTTTTTTGTTTCTTAATCACAGACTGGCTTAGAAATATCAGGTACTTGGGTGTCAGTTCCCATCTTCCTGTGATTTAATGCTCCCTCCTGAGCAAACACTGGCGAGTGTGTATGAATGTATGTATGTGAACTTTGTATGAATATTTGGATGAACTTCTGGACACAAGCTCCTATCAGTTGTTGAAGAAGGTCTTTTTATTTGTTCACAGCTGATTTTTTTCTTAGACTTGTGAAGAAGTGATAGATTTGTTCAATGACTTCAGTGCGGTGATAATTTTTGTCCATCCAGAAAAACCCTCACTCCTGGGATGCAATCCACTGCAGAGTTCAGTCTCATTTCCGTTGTAGGTAATTTCAAATAGTGTCTGTAGGTTTAAAAAAAAAATATATATTTTTTTAAAAAGGGTGTGGGTGGGTTAATTTTCCATTTTTTTTTTCCTTTGGTATTTCTTAAATCTCCCTTCAGCTTCCATGTTATATTCAACCTAAATTTCAAGACGCCTTTGCAAAATTTCAACAGGTGTGTGAACCCCTGAAGTTTTGAAGCTGTCCAGGAGTTTGTAGGAAAGCTTTTTGGCACAGGTCTGAGGAAGCCAGACATCCTGAGATGTTACATGCAGATAGGGCTCGTGCGTGAGCTTATTTGCCAGGTGGGTTTGCTCAATTTAAGGAGACTTTATTCATAAGTCTAGACAGCTTAACATCGAGTGACCATCTTATTACACATTAATGCAGCTTCAAAGCTATTTGCATTTTTAGCACTTTACTTAGACTCCCGGGCCTGATGGATTCAGGAAGGGATGGGTACATTATTTAAAAACTCTGAAGAGCAGCAATGTTTTACAATGGTGGGTCAATAGTCAGCCTAATATTGCAGCCCTAATGTTGAGCCTGGACTTGGAGCTATGTTATTTTTTTTTCCACAGCTCTCTGTGGTTTTATGAAATTTCCAGAAAAGCTCAGATTTTGTTTTAACTTTCTTTTTTTTTCTTCTGCATGTGTAGATGAAGGTGACCTGGGTGGAGAGAATGAAGGTCTCACATGTGCTCCTAGCCTTGTGCCATAGCCCCTGCCAGCAGCTTTGGGACCACGGCCAGGTCAAGAGGGACAATTGCTTATGTTTTTCCAGGAATATCTCCCTGGGCGTCCAGGCCCCATGCTGCTGATGGCTCCCAGCCAAGGTCATTGAGAACCACTGTTAACTCCCACCTTATTTCAAATAGAGTGCTAAATACTTGGTCTTTCTTAAAATCCTGCTATAACACCCAGAACTTGAGGGTATTTTAGAAATGTTAAGCCTATTTTAAGAGCACAGATAAGTTTCCCAAGGGGCCTTGAGTTTGGTTACCTTGGAGAGGGGAAGCCCGCTTGGTTGGCTGTATCTTATGTATGTTATTTAACATATTTAATATGTTATTTACATATTGCATTGAAACCTGGCTTCTGCTGCCTTCTGACGTGTGTATGCTGAGGAGGTCTGGTGTTTTGGTATTACACCTTGTCCTGTGCGTTACGTGGCAGACTCTCTCCTCCAGAAGAGATGATGGATCCCCGAAAATTCATCTCTAAAATGTATGGGGGGTAGAGGGGAGGTAAGAAAAAAGAACTTCTGGCTAAAAATATCAGATGTTAAACATTCAGGTTGGCCAAATAGGAGATAAAAAAATATTTTAAATATTTTCCAAGTATAATTGTTCCTGTATTTAGTCTGGGCTTTACTTAACTTGTTTTCACTTTTGTTCAGTAATGTAGATGATAAGCATAAAAAGCTGGACTCAGCTGGAAATATGTAGAGTTTCTGCACTGCAGAAATCATGCATGTTTTTGTTTTTTTCACTGGCTCCGGCCCTTTTGTCTGAACATTTATATATTTCTTGTGCCTAGTAACTACAACCAAACCGCTTCGTGATTCTCTGAGTACAAACAGACTAGAAAACGAGCAGAGCTAGGAGAAGCAGGCATTCAAAAACTGTTCCCCAGACAAAACAATATGTTCTGTGGGACAGGTCTTCTTGCCTTCAGGAACATCATAAAACAGAAAGAACTGACAAAATGGACATTTAGAAGGTATGTTGTTTTCCATGAAAAAAAAATCCTAGAAAAGCTGTACAAGGACTAGTTGAACAAAACCTGGAATGGCCATCTCACAGTAAACGCCCAACTTAAATTTTAGCTTTCATCCAGATACAGCACTTTTTGTTCCAGAAGTAATCACATACATTTGAATTTAATAATACAAGGCGGGGGGGGGAAGGTATTTTGTGCTGGCAATTTGATATTCCAGCTGATTGACCCCAAATGCTGCTCAGGTGGACAGAGAATTGTGCTGTATGAAGGCACTCATAGTCATAGTCTGGAGCAGAGAATACAGCTCGCAGCAAGCCAGGCTTCACCAAGGGAAAGGCACTGGAAATGCTGAACCATTCTGGGTTATTCTGACCACCCGCATATTTCTGGTGAAGTTTGAACAGGCTCAAAATAAAATAGCTCATTTCAGTTTCCTGGTGAACATTCCCAGAAAAACTAATACTTTCTTCTGGATAATTTCAGTTTTACAGAAATGATCCTTGACGCTGGAACAATTGGCCTTATTTAAAATTCCTGGGCAAAACCCATGATAATATGTGTTGGTTTTTTTAATGGACCCGTGGAAATCTCTTGCAGAAAAGTGATAAAGATAAGCTATTCCCCTCCCTGTGAGGAAGAGCAATGCTGTCCTGAAAGTCTGGGTAGCACCAAGAGAACAAGCTGTCACTTAGTTTTCCTGTGAAAAAGATATTCTTCCCTGTTTTATAGCCTGATTGTAACACAGTGAATAGAAATATTAACATAAGTCTTTGGTTTGGGCTCTTAAAGCCAATTATCCTTGATAATTTCATCTCTATTAAGCTCTATAGAAATCTTTCATGTTCTCCTGGTGGGAGGGCTAAGTGTTGTGTCAGGTGGTCACCTGACCTCCTTGTACCTGCCCACAAGAACTGTTGGACTGGAACTTTTCTGCCCAAAGGATGTATGTATCAGCAATAGCTGGAAAGACCTGGCTGGTCTGCTGAGTGTCTTTGAAAGAATTTAGGTCTGAGGTCCAAAGCAAAGCCATAGACTGCACTCCATGGCCTTTGTGGAGTCAGAAGGGCTGGTGATGCCTCATCCATGTTGCAGCAGAGATCCAAGATGTTTTTTGAATGTTGGTTTAGTAAAAGTGTAACTGTTCCCAAAACAATCACCACCAAATTAAAAAATGGCTCTACATGGCACTGGGAAAAAATATTACTTGAGGTTTTTTCACAAATTTTAGTTTTAAGAATATAATTACTCAAGTTAAAATAATTTGCTGAAGTGGGCAACCCTTTATTGGATTGTGGTTTGACTTGAATCTGTTCTTTATCCATTCCTGTTGCACAACTGTCCTGTAATTACTAGTTTGCTTTTCTAGACATTTTGCTTTCTTGCTTAGAACAGACACAGAACAAGCAGCAACACAAGTAAGTTTCTGGTGGTTTTTAGTGCCTGTTAGTAAAAAGCCAACACAGCGACAAAAAGAAACCCGGGTTGTATTGCACGTGCCCCAGAGCAGGTACATTTTGTTACCGTGCAGCGACTTGCAACTGTTCAAAAGCTTTGAAAGCCACTTGCAAGTCAAGTCTGCTGGTGTCACCGGGTGCGTTGTCTTAAAATTTTCTGCCACTGCCATTTGTGTTGGTTAAGCATGAAGAGCACGGGCATGGAGGACACTCTGGTAATTGCACCGAGTCACTGTGGCTAGGTGCACGTGCCAAATGGCTGCATCAAGTCATCTGAGCAGCATCAAATGAACTCGCTTGGCTACCGGAACAATATTGGGAATTCCTGCCAGCTCTGCTCAGGTTTAATTTCTCTCTGTTGCTATATGGCACCACCCACTACCAGAGAGATAGGGATGAGATAGTATAAGCTCACAAAGTACAGTTATCCTTAAAAAGGTGCTTAAGGGAGTGTACAGACCTAGGAGCCAAAGGTGAAAGCAACTCTTAGTATTATTGCTATGAACTTATCAAGTTCAAGGCACCTTTAGGCTAAATGTGAATATCATGCATTGAATTATCCTGCCCTATAATAAATTTAGTGTTACATGTGGTCTAAAAATGTCCTTTGTTATTCATGAGAATCTCCCGGTTGAGGTCAATGCAAACCTCCTGTATGCTCTGACATCCAAATTTAGGTCTGTGCTCTCATGTTCGATACTAAAATCAAAGAGGTAGTAGGAGGATGATTGTTTCCCATGGCTGAAGAGTAAAGCAAATGCATTAGCTTAATAATATTAGTTATAAGATTCACAGATAAGAGAAATGGGTGGGGAGCAGCAGTTCCCATCCGAGCCCTAATGGGGACTGTGGGAAAACTTCAGTGAGCAAACCCCAAACCAGGTGAAAGTCGTTACAGCTGAAACCCATCCCAGCTTGGGCCAAGTTCATGGAGGTTTTGCAAATCTTTTGATGAATCTGGGCTGAGTTTTAAGCAAGTCTGGCCCGAGTTACAGAGTCAGGTGGAAGTGCTCATTTGGGTTGAGTTATGCTGTCCGTTTGAACTCGAAAGTCGATGTGAAATTTAGGATGTGAGAACCTGACACAGATCCAGAAAACAGAGGATGATCCCTCCAAGCTTCATAAAAACAGGACATCACCCGATTCTTCCTGTATCGTTATTTTGTTGAATTTGACGTATTTCACAGCTGCATTTAGAATTTCTTAGGCAGTTCATATTTACACCATTTTTCAGAAATTCTCATTTGCACAATGTTTCCATCACATTGTTGGAGGGAGACCTGTGTTAAACACCTGAAGGGTCAACAAAATGAAACTTGGAATACATGTTTCAGGCTCTATGGTAACTTCCTCTTCTGTGCAAGAAGAGCATTTCTGCTGGCCTTGCGCTTTGTGGGACAACCTCTGTTGTATCGCTTGGGCATGATGAACATGTCCCATAGCACTGCTTTCTCCTCCTTGGTGGTACCTACACCAAGGTGCCTTTCCGAATGCATGTGTTTTATGCAGCCCATCTCTTCCATGCAGCTGCTGATGCACAAGTAAAAAGCTGGCAAACAAATATATATTATCCCTGGAGCTTGCATTGCTTTATTATCTGGGCACGCGTTACTACATGCCTTATGCCTGCTGAGGCTGGCTGCTAAGGAGGTGGTGTTTTGCTCTGCCGTCTGCAAGGAGAAAAGACAGCTTGTAAGAGGTCATTTGGTGGACCAGGAAAGCTCAGACCTGCCTGTTTTTGTTTGGGTTTTTTTTTGTGTGTTTTTTTTTTGAGTGGTTTTTTTTTTCCCCAAGGAAATAATGCAGAAAAAAGTGTAGAGAATGAACTTGGACCATGCTGTGTAAAGGTGCCATTGTGGCTGTATCACTTGGTCTTTGTGCCGTGATATTGCTGGCGTTAGACGAAGAGAGGCTTTATTGAGGAGTATGGGACACAATAGATTAGAGGACACAATGAGAGCGCCTCAAGTACAATGTTTTGTGGCGATAAGCAGCCATCAGCATCAGGAGGTACTAGCAAAGAAATGATACTGCAAGCCACCAATTAGTGCAGTGTGGTCTTGCAGCAAATCCCTATCACTTACTTAAAATATCACATAAGGGAATATATGGTAAAAACCACATAAAAAGCAATTAAAAAAAGAAAACAGAAATCTTGAGATGGAATTATGTTAAAATGTTAGATTCTCAGCTGGTTTTATTTAAGGGAGTTTCTGCTTATTTCTGAGGAGCTCTGGCAGGTGAAGCTGCTGGTGTGCGTATGTGGCCACTAGCACTCAAAATACTGTTTGCCGTATGCATTAAAAAAATAAAAAATTAAAAATATTTGCTGATTTCAGAAGAGCATGTTCTGCCTGGTGAATGAAATGCTTCACTTTAGGGTGATATGTTGTGACTTATGAAAATTTGAAATACCTGTTATGGATCAGCTCTCACTTAGCAGGGACTGTGTTTGTCAGGCGATGATTGAAGTTGCAAATCAGTATTCTCCAAGCTGGAATTGCCAATCGGGAGGCAGATAGCTGCAAAAACATCAGTTTTAAGAATAAAATAAAATGAAACAAGCAGTAATAAAAAAAGTACTTGACAGGCAAATTTGGTGTTACACATTCTGCATTTCTTTTCAGTCTTTCAAACTTTCTGAACACTATAATTTGTTTCTAGTGTTAGCATCACTATCATCAAAGATGTTGGACTCTATTAGCTCAGCTGTCTAAGGGATGCTTTTTTAAAAAGGAGAAGAGTAGGGAAAAAAAAAACCCAACGAGAAGTTCAGTCACTTGCATTTAAGCATAATCACTTTTCTTAACACGTCTCTCATTTGCAATCAAGGCAAAAGACAGCAGGAGAAATCCCAGCCAACTGCTCACTTGCCCCAAGATGGGCAGAGTTTTTGCATTAGTTGTAGTTTCACTAAGCTCACTCTTTCAAGGAGGGAATGCTGTATGGCATCGCTTGTGCTACAGCATGGACTGAGATTTGGATTATACAAAACCTGTCATTTTTTGTAACAGTTCAAAAATTTGGCTCAGTGGATGTTTCTTTCTACCCATCACTTTTCCTAGGGTAAGGATGTGTAGTGCCCCTCTCTCTGGCTTCATCTCTAATAGTAGCTTATTCAGTCAAGAACAGAGCATATGTAGGATGACGGGTGTAGAGAGTAATAGATGATCACCCGTTAGCGGAAGGACAAGGTGTAGGTCCTCCTGGTCTAGGCTCTACACTGAAATAGAAGAGATTAGGTTAGACCCTAGCTTTGGTATGACCTCTCTACCTCAGCATGATACTTACTTCTTCTCAGATGGTGATGTTGGTCCTTCCCCTCTATCTTTGCATCTTAACTATGATGATGTGAGTGACTGATGGTGGTCACCGCTGCTGTGCTGGTGTCCTGCTCCTCATCTGGTGGGTCCCAGCCATAGCCAGGGCTGGGAGATGTTCTCTTGGCTCCAGAGGTACTACCCCTTGTTACTAGGGATCAACAAATACTTCATCATCATGTCGTGGTCTTGTTTTGCCTCTTTTCTGTTTGCACTTATCAGCAGGTTACAAGCTTTCTCATCCAAGTTATTTATTTGAAATGATTTACCAATTAATTTTGTCCTGAATTAATAAGTAGTTCAGCTTTGCATACATATTCAAAGCAAAATACAGTCTGTCTTCAGAGCCAGATGGAGTACATGGTATTTTTCTATTTGGTTGGAGGAACGTAATTCTTTGAGATTAGTGTCTGTATTGGCCGTAGAAACCTAAGCAGGGATTATTAGCTTTCTGTGAATACACCTCATATTTACTTGAAATTTTCTCTTTTTGGTGTCATTCCTGATCATATGTTCTTGCATTTGAATATTCAAGGAAAACAAGCAACAATGGTGACACAACATTGGCCAAAACAGATGTGTGTGAAAATTTCAATGAATATTTCTAGGAGATGTTTGCAGGGTTTCACTAATTTTGCTCATGTCTGTTGTTAGTAGTTTTAAAAGTGCTTTTTGCTGAACAAGGGACAGAGAATTTTTTAAAAGTTAGGATTCAAGCTTTTATCTGGGTTTTGAAGCATTTGCCACTCATTTCATATATGAGCAATTATGTTCTCACAAAAGCCTCTATAGAATGCTAATTGAACATACAAAAATGAACATAACAGGTGAAGATGGGTGTGGCTCCTTCACATTAGTAATTCTCTACTAGGAAAAGAGAAAAAGAAAGAAAAGAGAAAAAAATTCTGTTAAAGTCTCTCCAGTGACTGTGACTCTCTACTGTGACTTGCTTAACTAGGTACTAGAAATGTAATGATATTAGAACCCCGGGGGAACTTTGAAGGGAATGAAAATAACTTACATGGTCTCTACTTTTACTTGTTTATGTGCTTTGGTGAATTTGAGGTGTTTTTGGAGGAGAGCTTGGAGATTGAGCATCTACTGGGTCCAAGGGATTGGGGAAGATGCAATGCAATTTGAGAGAGACAGAGTCTGCCGTGACTGAGCCACGAGTGGTAGAAACAGTCTTTGGAAAAATCTGGCCCAGGTGAAAGAATTACAGGACTTAGGGTGGATATATGCAAAGATGAAAGGTTTGTTGTAGGAAAGCATGTGGGATGAGACTGGATTTAGTGAAGCAGGGAGAGCTTTGGGGATTTTGGGGTTCATTAAATCAGGAAAAAGAAAATAGGAGATTGTGGTGGGTACACTGAGGTGATTGCACTGGGCAATGGAGAAATGATTTTCCAAAACTGCTTTATGTTTTGCTGGCTTGCTCTTGGATACAAAGCTAGACATTTGTATATTTTCAGAAGCATGTGTGTTATAAACATAGCTGGAAAACAATGTTTTATCCCCAAGATGAAGAATATAAGCAGCCCTTTATTCTAGAAATGATTGTGGTCCACAAGGTTTTAGCGGATCTACCACTTTCACCTTTGGAGAATATTTTTCTGATGCACTTGGAACCTTTCCCTCCAGTTCCCTTACATTTGCAATGATCTTTCATTTTCACTGGAAGATATAAATTGTAATTTTAAATATAGAAAGGCTGCTTACCAGAGACAGAACTTTGGAGGAAGAGGCTCTGATAGGAACTCCATGTTTTCTGCTGGTCTTGGGGCTCATGGCAATGTTGGCCTTTGTGGCTCGATGGCCTGGGGACTTGTTTGAGCAGAGGATGACCCAGATTCTGGTTCTCTCTGACTCCGATTAGGGATATTTTTCACAAATACCCCTCCAAAAAAGTACCTATCTGGAGAACGTCTGCCAAATATCTTAATGGCACTTGAGGCCTGGGCTGGTTAGTGGCATCAGGTGAAACAAAAGCGCCTCCCTGACAATAGCAGCAACCATTCCCATTGTGAATGAAAATAATTTTCAGACACAAAAATACACCAGCTGGGTCAAGTAATGCTTATGAAAAATTCTCCAGTGTTACTTTGATATGCTCGGCGAAGGAACCTTAATTTAATGGGACTCAGTTGAAAAGAACCAATCAAGGAACAGTGGAAAAGCTGAATGCCCAGCATAAATACCTGCAGTTCAAACCAAACAATGCCATTGTTGGGCTGTAATCAGGAGAGGGCTTTCAAACAATGCCCGGCAGTGTCCCTCGCCAGCCGCACAGGTAGCACATCCGCAGATGACTAATGCCTAGCATGTATCTGGGTCCATAAATTACTGTTTACTAATCTCGTGCTCTCTTAGTCATCCTCAAAAGACTCCTTCAAGTGGGTATGCCAACGCTGGGCACTTTTTACCATAAGTAAATGTTCTGTTTGCGATATGAGTTGAGGGATGAGGAATTCAACTTTCTTGCAGCTGTGGTTCGCTTGGACGATCTTGACCTGATCTTGAAGGGTTTGAAAGGCTAATCCATTCATTGCTATTCCAGACATACACAGATTAGACTTCTGTTGAAACAACTTGCACTTTTGAAAATAGCAACAAAACTACAATCAGCTTTGCATGTGTCGTAAGTTTTCAGCCTGCCAAATGATACTGCACTCTGTGCCCTTCCTTTGCTGTCTTCCCCAAGGAGGGCAACTGTTCTAGTCAGCAATGATGCACTCTCTTCAGCTGGCAAATTCAGTAGCTGGAGATTTCAGGCATGGTGGCTTCTTGATCTCTGATTTGGTTTCACTGTAGAGTTTCGATATGAGGCGAGGTGAGGAGTTGTCTCACGTGTGGGCTTCAAGCAAAATTTGTCTTGCTTCAACATTTACTTACTTTTGTGGATTTTGAAAGAAGTCTCTCTCAAAAAAAAGAAAAAAAAAAAAAAGCAAGCCTGGTTGCTTCTCATTTCTCTTTTCAGAAGTCAGGCGATAACACAAATATTTCGCAGCCAGATCATGCACTGGTGCAAGTGGAGCTGGGATGGTGAGTGTCAGCTGGGGCATCTCATCTTGGATGTGTCCCCATATGTCTATGCAGGCACATGCGCTGTCCCCACATGTCGATGTTTGTAAGCATCTGCATCCAGCTCTGGGAGCCTATACTCAGCTGATGAGTTCTGGTTAGGGGTTGTTAATTTTCATGTTGGTGGATGCAGCTCCTGTGCTGGTGAGCTGAAAGTGATGGTGTGCTGGGGAGCTGTGCACAACCTACATCTCTGGGCGTCCGTTGGCTTCTGCCTGTTACCAACCATGAAGGTCAGAGTCTTAGCAGGGTGGTACCTGAACTTCACTTAGACTTGGAAAGCTTAAAACACAGTTTTCCCAAGAAACTGGATCTGAATAGGGCAGTCTGGTGAGTATCTATACAGGAGAAGTGAGACAGCTGTCAACCTCTTGCACCTGCTAACGTATACACACCTGCATTTATTGATGTACATATAGAGCCATTATATATACCCATTACATGCACATTCCTCTAAGGCCAATGATATGTTGCTGCAAGAAAATGGATGTTACAAAGGAAAATTCCCCAAGTTTTACACACGTGCACGCGTGTATGCCTTAGGTTTCCTTGGGGGGCTTTACAAGAGTTCATTCTCTCCATTAGCACTGGGCGATGCACCCCCGTTCCTGCGCAGCCCCCTCCTGCTCCGTCTCCCCTATATCACTCAGAAATGCATCTGCTGCTGGAAGCTCGTGAGTGTCTGTACACATGTGAAATGCTGCTCACACTGCTTTTGGCCAGTGGTGTCCTCCACCTAAGTCAGTTTGCAGCTTGATTGCTGCTGCATGAATCAATAAGGTGCAGTTTGGCACATCCCTCTCTGTGTATATCATCAGCAGACAGTGTCTGCTCAGTGCCCTTTTATAATTAAAAAACTGGACAGTTTCCTTGTGCCCATTAACATAGTGCTGCATAAATCTGCCCGGTGGCCCCTAGCTTGTCCAGCTCCATCTTGCAAACGGCTTTGGCTTTCTTTGACGCTCAGTTGTTGCATGCAGCAAAATGACTATCCCAGGCTTATAGTGAAGACTTAGCTGTTTTTTTTCCCCCATGAGTGAAAAAGAGAGCTCTCGGGAGGCAAGCGATTTCCTTCGGTGTGTCTGGCACTTTACAGGCAAGGATGCCTCGTATAGTCAATAGACCTGGCAGACCATTGGAAAGAGATTTTTGGCTCTAAACTGGAGATTCTGGTGAACTTCTGTGGACTATTGGCCAACTCCTTTTGAAAAGGGGAAAGGAGATAATAGCCTGCATCTGAATTGCTGGCAAAAGTGCTTTTTGCCTTTTTTTTTTTTTTTTTTTTTTCCTGTTTGACCAGCTATGGAAGCACAGTGTGTTAAGGTGAGGTAGGCTGTGGTCACTGTGGGCTTGACCTACGTGGATGCCTTGCCCAGGCTGGGTTACCTTATGGCTGCATAAGCGGGGGGACTTCTCTGCAGAGCTGGAGGTACAATGGCATCGGGAGCCCGCTGAAGGCGAGCCCCCAGCAGGGTAATTACTTGCTGCATATTTACAACCCGCACAGCAAGGGCTCTCTGGGCAGGCTGCCTATGCGGGCTGCATAACGAATGCAGGCGGGCACCCAGCGCCTTCCCCCCACTGGCCATTGAGCTCCCTGAGGCATTAAAACTATACTTCTGGGTTTAGGGCTATAGCGGGGCGTACCGTTCCGCTCCTTCACGTGGGCCGCGTTACACTGACAAAGAAAAAGGGCTTTTCGTATTGTCTCTGCCAGGCTGACCTTTAGAGTGTTTACTTTTCAATCAGCTTTAAGAAGGCGAGCTTGAACTGCCCGGTGTGAGCAAGTTCAGCGCGGGAGTGCTCTCGCCCAAACATTTGCCAAGATAACGCCGAAGTGACAAATAAACACAAGTTGTTTTTACAGGTGTAAAATCAACAGATCAAATACTGACCCTAGCCGTGGTCGTGAAGCCGGCCTGCATTGTGTTCGAAGAATACCACTGCATCATTTACACTTGCAAACCCTTTGTAATCTTAATCTCTTTGTTGCTTTTATGTTATACTGGCCCCCCAAGGTTAAAGAAAGAGATTTAGACCTTAAACACAAATCCAGCCTTCAAGCTCTGGAATTATCTTTGCCTTTAAATGCAACTGATCAATGCCCATTTCTTTTGAAAATAAAACCCTTTTGAACCTTGAAAGCCTTCCACTGTTGAGCTATGTCTAAGTGCCACATGGGGAAATGGGCAGAAAAAAGCCCATTTTTCCCTTAGTGCTTGCATTAGAGGTCCTAAAGTTCAGTCCAACGCAATCAATTTAATTGGCGCTAGCTCTAGTGACAAATTATACTGGTTTACACTCAAGTGTAGCAGAGATTCCTCAAACGCTGGGAAAGAACGGAGATACACTTCTTGGTCTCTACTTAAAGAGGGCAACAGTATTGGAAAAGGAGCACATTTAATTTATCACTGTCAGAGCAGGTGCAAAGTTTAATTCTAACTAAAAGCATTAAACAATTAACCCAGACAGTCAGGCCCTTCTGAAAACGCTCAGTTGCAGGGAACACATGGACCAGATTACCAATGGAAAAAGTCGTGGCTCCTCTTATATTTAAATGAGTATCTTCTACCACTTAAAAAAAGAGAGTATGGAAAGAAAAAGGGAAAGAACTTTATAGCCCTCTGATAACTACTGAATAAAATCTGGGATAGGAAACTCCACCAGTGGCAGCAAATAGCTATCTTTTAAGTAACTCATTGATCTTTCATACTCTGAATTGGGGAATCTATAACCTGCCGATACCAGCTCTCTGTAATACACGTGCACGTGCTTTCAAAGTGCCTGGTTACTATTTTCTTCTGCAAGGTGATGCACTCCTTACACTAGATTTTATCCCTTGAACACATTGAAGAAATGCAAGGACTCTGCAAATTGGGCACGGCTTGCCCAGAAGCATTTGGAACCTGAGGTTTTGATTTCAAATAGGAGATTCTCCCAAATTAGGGCCCCATTAAAGAAAGCCGGTAAATACATCCTTTAATCTTTCCTTCAACAGAAAAGTGCAGTCCTACAGCTATAGGTGGCATTGGTGCTTGCTTGTATTTAAATAAGTTATGTTCTTTGGCAGACAAAAATGGTGTGTAGGATGAGAGTGTGAGGGGTGGAGCGTGGTACAGGTGATGCAGAATTTGGGGCTAAAAACCACGTTCTGAAGGACAGCTACAGAATAACTCTCATGCAGCCAACCTGAGTTACAGTGTTGAATCTGTGGATTATGCATTTATAATAAAATCCATCTTTCTGTGACTTTGAGAGCAGGAACCCTCCAGGAAATATCAGGTCTCTTGTCCAAAACAAGCTTGTGGGCATGCTGAAGAAGCAAACTCTACTGAAGAGTTAAAGAGGGAAGAGCCCAAATCCTTCCGCGGTACCCTCTGGGTACCCTCATTGTCTTCTAGAAGTGGGCAAAAATTCCTGTAGTTTCTGGTGCTTTGTATTGGTCTAAATTTGAACAGCTGAAGCAATTTGGAAGTCTGTCCTTTCTTCCTGAGCCTTTATAAAATATGTGTCTGTGGAGGGTAAATCGTTTCATTATATTCCATTATTTTGTGGATAAACGTGCTGGTGATATCAAAACAATGAGAATAATAATATTGTTCCCACTCCAGTGCCATCAGCAGATTCCCTCCTTCCCACCATCATTTCAGCATCATTACCATGTCTCATTGCTTAGACCTCAGGTAGCCAATTTTGAAGCAATTCACCCTCACAAGAAATGCCAAATGCTGGTGTCAGGCATTCAGGCTGCACCTTTCAAACGCCCAGGTACAAATCCTTGCAGGCTGAAAGGTTTGGTTCCTCACGATATTGTGTAGCTAGTGCTGATGTGCTTCAAGTGTATTAGTAATACAACTTTTTTTCTTATATTTGAGACCTGCCAAACATACCATTGAGCAAAGGCTCATTTTCTCACGTGCGACCGGCTTGCAATTAGGTGGGATCTTTGCTTACATATCTGTGAACGGGAATTTAACTCTGCAGTTTATAGAGAACTTATCCCCAAAGACCTGGAGCAGCACAGAAATGAAATGCATGTGATTTTGGTGGACTTCCCGGCTCCTGCCATGTGTCTGCATCCCTCCCTTGGCACTTTGGGCATGGTGTGTTCCACAGAAACTGCTCGGAGGGTCCCAGGGGTCCTCTCTTGAAAAGCAGTAAGAGCAGAGGAAAATCATTGAATTTACATGTCTTGCTCTGCAGCCGGCATCTGTGGTGCCCAGTAAGGGGATGTTGGGCTCTATCTGGTAAGAAACACTGTGCCCTGTCAGAGGAGGCTCTGCACATCTATACCATCCCCCGTTCTCAGACAGAAGCCTGTGTGAGAGGGTGGTGTATCTCAGAGAATATCTAACAGTGGCTGGAGGAAAGGCGTGGCTCAGGAGATCCCACACCAAGAACTCTGAGATGTGTTGGCAGTTTCACTGATGTTGCTCCAGGTGCTGAGGGGATCTCATGAAAAGGATTTTTTGAATGTGTTTTCTTGTAGAAGGTGGCTGGAAATCTCATGGTGACAGGTTTGCTTAGGAATATATCCAATTTTTTCTGGTTTCAGTTCATTTCTGTGTTGGGAGTAGCGCCTGACCAGCAGCCACCAGAGCTGCATGCCTTCAGATAGGAGGTCTTCATGCTCTTCAAACTTGGGCTACCCAGTTCACTCCTGGGACTTTCTGATGTGAAACCCAAAGCCCCTCTATGTCCAGAGAGGTCTTTCCCATGTCTCTGAGTTTTGGTGAGGTGGTGGGTTGAGACTGGGACCACTTTGGGCAGTGGTGCGTCCCATGCTGGGAGCTGCTGAACATGCAGTGATGGTTCAGGGCTCCTGGGAGAAGGAAGCAGAAGGAAATGCAAGTGTGTACAGGAAACTTTTCTGAGACATTTTCATATCTCTTCCTTTCTTCCAGAGATTTCAAAATTGTTTTTATCCCTTAAAGTGTAAACCATTTATTACAAATACCAACATGAATTTCCTTGCAGCAGGATAAACACTCAGCTGTTCCACTTACTGGAGTGCTGTAACATAAACAAAAACAAACCCAATGATTTTTGCAGTGAATTCTTCCTCTGGTAGGGAGTAGTATTTCTGCGTCGTAATCAAGTCAGTGTTTACGCCTGCATCCGAACAACGCAATCTGAATGACAGGATCCCACATGTACTTTTATATAGTGGAGAGATAAGGCGCTGGGAGGCAGAGGAAGGAATACAAATGTTCTTCTCGATAACAGCATGAGCTTTTTCTTCATGTGTTGGGGTTATACAAATGAGGGGCAAGATGGAAAACGCTCTGGCTTTATCCTCGTGCAAACTGAGACTTTTGGTCTTACCTGCTTCAGTCTCACCAAGGGCCAGGTTAAACCAGAATGAGTCTGGAGGTGCTTCCCCCGAAAAGATGACAAAAGTGTGTTGGCATGGTACATGGGTTATTTTATATCAGTTTTGTGTGCTGGCCTTTCTAGGGCTTCTTTTCAAGATTTTCCTTGCAGTCCTGAAGATCAGCAACTGCTACAATTATAATCTTGAATATGCTTACAGTCATAAGACTCCAGGAGTTGTGACTTTTAAGAAAACGCACCAAATTTCCAATCCCTACATTCATATAATCCCTGGTACAATCCAGCCCCCAAAGCTGATGCTTGTTGCTTCGTTCCTTCACTACTACCAGTGTCTGAAAGGGGATAGATTAGGGAGATGCCAACAAGAAGGCTCTCCAACTCCCGTTGTGGTCCTGCTGGAGGATCAAGCACAACAAGGCTCATGGCATGTATGCCATGCAGTAGCTCTGGTGTACTCACTGTCTCTCATTGCCATGAAGCAGGACCTGGATTTATCCTGACTACACCACTGCAAGCTTTGTTACATATTATAATGTTAAAATATAAACGTCTAAAGCCTTTGACTCTTTCAGTCATAACATAATAGTAGCAGCCAACTAATTTGGCCCAATGTGGAAGTAATATTACAGTACTAGTCAAAATATTTTTGCTACCTGTAACTTACCTTTAACATAAAAACTGAGTTTAGTAAACTGGAGAAAAAACCCACCTTAAATTGTATCATAATGAAAGGTTTTGACCGTATCCAAGTCAAATATTTTGAGGAGGTCAAATCCAAACACCTTTATAGTGGTGGTTTGTTTGTTTGGTTTTTTTACCACAGCTTCTCAAGCTCAGTTTCACATGGAATTTTGGAATTTCTCTTATAGCCGGAGTCCTTTATTGCTGTCAGTGAGAGAAGGTGGGATCTTCTCTTCAGCCATACAGTTATGCAATCCCTTTCTTTGGTGTTTTTTGCCATTACCCTTGTCAGTAGCACGAGGCAATGAACTCTGCAGGCTTAATTGCACTTTTTGTTTATCATATATAGTCCTTTATATTGGTTTTACATGTACCACTTTTCAGTTGGCTGAAATGTCTGCTTGGTTTGGTGCTATGGGAACGAGGAAACGTGGGTACAAACCCTCTGTGATAGGTTATGTGTCCACTTGAGAAGTGTTTTCACATCCTCAGCCAGGGCTAACACCCTCGAGTCCCCACACGCTGGGCAGAGCTGGGCCTGCACTTTGTCCAAGGACTCATTTTGAGGCATTTTTGAAGGGATGCGAATGTTGGAGGAGTGGAAAATGCACACGGAAACCTGTTGCTGCAATTTCTCCCTTGTTTTCTTTGGTTTTGCTTGTCCAAGGCCTAATCTGTAGCCTGCTGAGGTCAAGAGGTTTTCCACCGCCTGCAGTGGGTTTTGCATCCTGCGCAGGTGATGCGATGCTGAGAAACGATGAAAAAGGATGGTTATAATTATGCAGTTAAACTTAAAGCTGCAACAGAAATAGGAACTTTTCCTTGAAGGCACCGTGAGACTCCAGCTTGGGCTGTTTCCTAGGAATAGGTGGGTTTTATCTTTAACATCGTGGTGAATAAGGTTGTCCCAAAACTGTGGTCCTGCTTGGGATGGTAAACACAACAGGGGGAAGGCTGAGAAGTTTTCCATAAAATAATACTAATAAAACTATCTTCCTAAATCTGTGAAAGGAGCAGTGGAGGATCAACCAGTAAATTGTAATGTTCCTCTGAGAGATTTAACCAATTCAGGCCATGATTCAAGGACTTATTTAAGCATGTCCTAAACTTGAGAGGTATTTGAATTCATACAAGGTAAGGCAACTGCTTCAAGGGTTTCCTTTAAAATGGGTGTTATCAGGAGTTGGGGTCTCCATGACTTACTGAGGTGGAACGAGGTCCTGCTCTGCCCGCCCCATGAAAGCAAAGCAGGTTTCCTTATGGTATCCAGGTCCCAGCCTCCCCTGAATTTACCTTCCCGGGAAAATGCTTCACAGAGAGCCGGGAGGGCAAAAGTCATCCCTGATACAAGCTTGTAATCCAAGAAAATGATGCTCCCCAACTCCAAGCCTGGAGGTGTCCCTGGCCTTTTGTATAAAGACTCTGCGTTCTCTGAAGAACCAGGAGTGAAAAGGAAAAGCTTCTTGTAACGGCAAGCGTGCTAATTCTGGCAAAGCATGGAAGGGTTTTTGTTGATACGCTCTTTAAAAGCATGATCTGTTTTCTGCTTCTAGTTAAAGAGGGTAGTGGCAGTCTTTAGTGGCTGTGTCAATGTAGCCCATGTTATTATGTACAGATGTGCCAGCTGCAAGTAGGCATTATCTCTTTGATAGTGCTAAGCACTTTACAGTGGGTCAGAGAAGTGCAGCTCTCAACCAATAGATCTAATTGCAATCCTTTTATGTTCTCTATGATTGCAGGTTTCTCCAGCACTATAAACAAATAGTAATCAACTAAACCTGTTACCTCTGAGCAGCGATGTCACGATATGAAATATTAACTGTTCCAAATACAGTAATGATGGTTTAAAACTGTATTTGTTCTTGAAGGTAAAAAATAAGGAAAAAATCAGGAGTGCTAGCACTGGCAGTGTGAAGAGCCCTCTGGCTCTCTTTCATCTAATGAAAAATTGTGTCTGTATACGACATGTTTTATGTGGTCAAATACAGTGTAAATATTGTGTACATCTTTTGCTATAGCAACAACATATTAACAGTACCACAAATAATCTCTGCCTCTGAATCTACATTTTTATGACACTGTTATGCTAATACAAGGCAAACTTATATTTTGCTGTGCGTCTAATCCACCCCAAATTAATCCATTTGTATTCCTATAATCCAGCCAGCTCTTTTCTCACCTCAAAAAATATTAGGCAGGCCTAGGATGTGCGGCTGATGAGATAGACTAGAGCTGAAAGTGGAGAAGGATGTGTATCTACCCTTTTTTCCTATCTCAGGAAAATTTTGGTGGAAGCTCTTTCTGGGTGTTTGGCTTGCTGGGATTTTGGAGAGGGCAAAGGGAAGAGTTATCTGGAGAGCAGCTTTTCTAGGTGCTTGAACTGAGATGTTTCTACTTCGAACTGACACGCTTGCAGCAAACTGGCCAACTTTGAGGTTTGGCAAAGTCTGGTTGGGAAATGGGTTCCAGAGGCCTGATCCTGCCCAAGCTATTGTGGTCTCTTGACTTGTGAAGACTGGGCTTGGGCTCCCTCTTGGTAATTACGTGCTGGCCCGATCCCAAAGTGTACTCGAGTCATTTGAATAATATTTTTGGTGTAGATGGTTGAGTTTGAGAGCTTGTGCATAAGCACAATGTAACTTACTGGTGTGGGTAGAGAGGGGGGCTCAGGGAGGCGAAGGCACTTGGATGCACACGAGATGTTACTGGGTTAGACATCAGCTCCTCAGGTGGTGAAGGAACCCTTGGAAACAGCCTGAGCATCTTGAAGCATCGAAATGGGACTTCCCACATAAATTGATCATGAAGGAGAGTTTATGAAATTTTTCATGGTTTGGGATTTAATCAAATCTGATCAATGCAGCTCTAATGCAAGGTGAGCTTGTTGATCACTTCCACTGGAGGGTAAAAAATACAAAGGAAAAGCCAGGGCTGTATGTGCAGTGTGTGTTTCTGCCTGCTCTCATGCTGATGCAAGACGAAGTAATTAGCTTGAATGCCAGGGCTGCTCATTGTTACTCATTTAAAGGCATAAATAACCCAACCAATGCCTTCCCACCCCCACCTGCATCTGTCTGGCTCCCAGCGTGCCCCCTTTTGTCCCGGGGGCGTCCCAGGCTGACCCCTCGGTGCCCGGCCGAAGGGGGTCAGTGTTAGGCTAGGCTTTGTGCCTCCCCTGCGCCCCCAGCTCCCGCTCACCCGGGGAGCGAGAGATGGAGATTGGGAATTAAAATGTCTTTAAAAAGAAAATAAGCTTTTGTATCAGCCAGCTGGCGAAAGGATAAAGGACTGCGCTCACAAGATGCAATCAAAATTCAACAGTGTTTTATTAAACATGTAATATTATCAAACTAAACAAAAGAGCCCTCAATGGCGGGTAATACAATGCGATACAATTTATTTTTTTTTCATAGTGTCATTCATACAAAAGTATCATTGAACATTCGGCTCCCAGTTACGAGCTGCACATGCAAATACCAGTACATGTTGTGGGCTCCACAACGAGCTGCAATGCATCCTGCAGGTAGATTGCAAATCGTTCTGTTTCTTTTCCAGATAACTCCTGATAAAGCACAAGGAAAATAGGTGGTTTAGAGAATTAACCAGCCAAAGGGACCAAGTTTAACTGTCTGTTAAGGACCTTGATTTGTAACCAGCTTATTACGTTTATTCCTCCAAGACAGCCCTACTTGCAGCCTTCTGCCCCAGTGCCTCCCCATGCAAGGGCTGCCAATCAGCACCTGGTATTGCTCCTTCTGTTGATTTTGAAATTTCTTTTTATTTTCCTCTCAGTTTGCTTTTCTAGTGTCTAGTAAAAGTTGGTCAATAATGGAGAAAACTGTGAAGAAAACTGGATCAGTGCATTGTTTAGATACACTTCTTCTCTGCTTGCATATTTAATTTTGTTTGTACTACATGATTTTAAAGGTGCCTTCCAACCTAGACGATTCTATGATTCTATGGTTTTTGAACCAGTGAAAAAATACGACCCAAAGCAAAGTCTTGGAGCTTGGACCGGGTCTGGGTTCTGTGGCCACAAAAGTGCTTCTATCTGACAGGCTTTGGAGACTCTTGTGGCATCTGAGAACACAGCGTGGTCAAACGAGGATGCCCGGAGCCAGTCTCTGGGTCCTGGTGAGGTGGGCTCCCTACAGGGCCCATGCTGTGAGGGTGTGAGAGTGTGGTCTGGTAGGGCCAGCACATCTGTCTCATGTTCTAAATCCCACCTTGAGTTTAGGTGTTAAGGACTGTTTCAAGTGCAAGGCAACGGTGAATTGAGGCCTCCAATCAGTTATAATTATCTCCAAAGAACGAACAACAATTAAATTGCATTATTAACTCTTGATCTCACTGGAAATATGTGCTATCTTTCTTTTAAGTATCTGCGGTATAGCTCTTCCCTTGACTATATTTACGCGGTGAATTTTGGTCCCATAAGGGACTGGCAGCAGAACAATCTTTCAATTAAAAAGAGAGGGGAAAAGTGTGCCTGGCCTCCATCAGCTCAGAAAAGCAACTTGGTTTAAAGGTGTTTGTGAACAACAGCCCAGGAGCAAGTTGGCTGCAAAATCTTTTCTTCCCTGAAGAACCCCAAAGGCAGAGAAGCACTGAGGAAAAAAAAAATCACTAAGAAGCCCTAACCTTGTAACATACAGTTTTTGCTAAAAATATATATTAATAATATATTATTGAGCGGGCATAGATGAAGAAGGCCAGGGAAAGCGTAAGCAATAAGAGTGTGAGCAAGGTCAGTGTTCCTTGCCCGAGGACAGCACAATCAATAAGATCTGGTCAATACCTGCTTTATTACTACACTACCACTCCGAGCAAAATCATTTTTAAATTAAGAATATATTTTGCAAAACTGAATTAACGATATTGAATATTTTGCTCTTTGAAATGACTAGCCTTCAAAATCAAATTATTAAATATGGAAAAAAGCATATTTGTTCAGCTAAGGTTTTTTTTTTTTGTCCCTGGAAAGGAACTGGATGGTTTGCAATTCCCACTTGTGCCTGAGCATTAAATTGCACTGGATCCTACCCTTTCTGAATGGTGAAATGCAAAGATACTTGGTTTTGTTTCCAAAAGACTCCTTTTCTCTTTGGAAGCAGGATGCTGATAGAGAAAGATGAGTGTGTAAAATGGAGACCAACCGTAAACTTTTGCAGAAATTGAGATGCTCAGCTCTCTCCAGTTCTGCACACGTGGAGGATCCAGCCTGCCCTAAAAATGCATGTTTTTCTGAGCCATCCCCACCTTTTCTCCCACCCTTCTGGGCTTCCTGCGCTTTCCAGCTGACACACTCACTGCATATAGTGATGGTTTTAACTTGCAGTCGTTGTGAAGGCAGGCTCAGGGCAGGTTAGTCACTCAGCCAGGCAGCATCAAAGGGTGAGACGGGATCCATCCCTGCTCCCTGGGGCAGGTCTGCTTTGGCTGTGCTGGATCGTGCCAGGCCACCTCTCCCTTTTGCTCAAAAGTTTAGAGCCTGGAGTAACTCGAGCAAATCTTGTTTCATTGTGTTAAACTAATTACATGGGTTTAAGGTGGCCATTTATCACACTAAATTTTGTTTCCTTTGTAGGGAAGGGAAGAGGAGCTCTTTCATTTATCTGTATCGGTGTTTTGAAGGCTTAGCTTTGGCAACCTGGTGTGAGCTTTGCAAGGAGGCTGTCCTGAAATGGCTGGTCAGCCACGTGATGGAAACCATGGAGGTGTGAGAGGAAGGGCAGGGGATGCTCAGCGCAAAGCAGCTGGCTTTGGAACTTCAGTTATGACTGTTTGGGCTGGGGATCTTGATCTGGTATCCAGACATGTGGCTCAAGCACGGGAAGATGATGTTGGCAGCGTTTTGGTCTTTCTTTGTGCAGCAAAGTGCTGACGGTAGCCAACTGCCAGCCCCATCTCCCGTAGCAGGGTCTCAGAGATGATGCTTCTCTCCTGCTCCCCTCCTCAGACCCCTCCAGTGCCTTGCTGGTGTCTGCCATGCACTGCCTCATCAACATTTGTTTTGTAATAGTTATCAGCTGCTGGATTCAGGTAGGACATGAGAGGTAGCAATCTCCCCTGAAATCGAGAGATATTGAAAAGGCTCAGGGTTTTAGGCCTGGGTATTTATCTGTTTACTTAAGTTTCACTCTTTTATTGTTTGCTGCTTGGCTCCTTCCTCTAATCCTCATCAAAACATTAGATGCTCTTCACTAGGGCAGGTGGAGATGTTTCCCCCTAAATTATGTCCCGGCTGCTTGAGCACCAAGGGATAGCTGGATGCTTGTCTTTAAAATCAAAAGCACTTGCTTTTTGTGGTGTTGATTGAAATGACGTGAAAAACATTTCCCTTGCAAAGCACTGATGCTGCCCCTGTTTATAAGCACCAAATTACCTTCAACCCCTGCAGGTGTCATACAGTTTTTCTGGCTGTTTAAAACTTACCTGGTACCTCCAGAAGAACATTGGAGAGATTTAACCAATGCAGCTTTTAACTGGTGTGGGTGTTTCTCTCAAGGATGGAGGCTTAAATCCAAACTTGTGAGGGGAGAGGTTTGAATCTGCTTTGCCTCTCCTCATCATCTTTAAGTCTCCAAGAGCACTTGTGTTTATTTTACTTTTGGTAACACGAAAGCCCTGGCCTGGATGTTGATGGTTGCATTTGCGATTAAGGAGGGCTTTCACCATTGCCGTGGCTCTGCTGTGGCAGCCACCTCTGTTCAGCCTGACATCCAAATTGGGAAACTCTGCCTTAATTAGCTCCCAGGTAAGAGAAAGGAAAATGACTCTTTAGCTTTTGACAGCTTTTGACCACCACACCAATGCCCTACCCAGGTGGATCTGTCCATGCCCATATTTCATTGTGCACATAGGGTTTTTGGTGTGTTCATTGGTTTGGGGCTGGGTGAGGGGGAAATCCTTGTTGTCCCTCGCAGGGCTGTGTAGCAGCAGGAACATCAGGCTTTTAAGAAGAGAAAGCTCAAACCATTCATAGATGTTTCCCTTGCAGATTTGGAGGAGAGAGCGGAGGACCCCTGGAAGTCATGTGTTGAATCATTGGTTTTGGGGTGGTTTAGTGACACCCACTAACTGCTCCAAGGGTCTTTGGAGAGAGAACCAATCCCTCTAACTGGTTTTGGTTGGGGTTTTTTTGTATAAATTTGGTGGGCATGCAGCAAGAAAGCATTGAAACATATCCTAATGACATTTTTATTGGCAATATAGGGGAGGCCAACATTCTGAGTAATTCAGAGGAAAAAAAAAATAATCTTTATCCCCTCCCCACACAGCACTCCTCGAGTGCACTCCCTTTGGAAAAATCAAAAACTTTAATCCATGGTGACCTCTGACATCCCAGTGTTGTGCTGGGACAAAGTTTGCCTGTTTTCTGCTGGATCTTTGCTGCTGAATGCTCAGGGGTTCTCCCATGCGATGGCTGTCGTTGGAGGGGACGGATGGCTCTCCATCCCTCCTGCTTTGGAAAGTGAGCGTAGTGCCTTGGAAATATAACTGCCTTCAGCAGGCATCTGCTGGCCTTGGCCATCGTACCCCAGCCCCGGCGAGTCTCTGCCAGCATGTGATCTGCACAGAAAAACTCCTAAAAGCACCGGGAGGGTGGAGAGGGAGAGCCTTAAGACTTTAAATAAACTTGACGCTAAGTCAAAACCCAAACAAAACGAGGGTGGGAGGGGAGCGAGATAAGCAAATAGCCTTGATCACCCTTACATATCTATTATACCTGGCAGTTAATGGCAGTGGCGAGCAAGTTAGTGTACGGTGTGGGGAAAAAAACACCCTGGTATAACTCTTTCAAAAGGCTGGACCCACTGATAGGGGCAGATGACCGCCCCAGGGTGAAAATTTACCCCTGATGCTCTCTGCTTTATTCTTTCTGTGCAGGCATCTGTGTGTCTGGGAAGGGCCTGGGTGAAAACCAACGGGTGGCATAAAGGAGCTGCTTTCTGCAGGCATCCTTTAGCTCGTGGGGAGTGTGTGCTGCTGCGCTGGCTTGGCAGGACACCTGCAATCTTTAAGGCCCAATTAGTCTTTTCAGAAGCACAACGTCGGAGGGAGAGAAACTTGACCTTCTAGGGCTGGGAGGGAAAAATAAAATAAAAAAAAAAAATCTTTCCTTTCATTGCCTTTGGTTAAAGTTGGGAGGGAGGTCGCGCCTGCCCCCACGGCGCAGGGCAGAGGGCTGTATCGATGGAGCCGGCCCCGCTGTGTTTGCCAGTCAGCGCAGGTGCGAGCTGCCAACAAGCAGGTGTTTGTTCGGAGGCGACCTCGAGCGAGGGTTGCTGACCTGCCCTTTTCTCCTGACTCATCTTGCTTCAAAAAAAAGAAGAAAAAAAGAAAAAAAAGGAAAAAAAGGGCTGTTTTCAGGCTGTGGCACGCCTGTGAGCTTTCTCTGCATGTAAAAATAACATTATTTAGAGGTCTCCATTAAAAGCTTCTTTTGCAAGATGCTTTTTGATAGTTCACCTGGGAGAGATGCAGATAGGATGCTGCCCAAGCTGTTATAAAAGGGTTTGGCTATGCTGAGATTTTGCACCCGTAAAGGGAGTTTGCTCCTTTCAGGAGGTGAAAACAAGGTACTTTGTGTTTGGAAAAACACATGGCTGGTGCAGATTTTGTCTGCGAAGGAATCTGTGTTGGTTTGTGAACAAGCTAATACAAACCAATTTGGAATAGAGGGACATGCTGGGTGAGCTGCTGGGCTCTCTTAGGCGAAGCTTCCCGGGAAACTTAAGCAAATTGTTATTTTCTATTTGTGTTAATAACCTCTTAATCACTGTGGAGAATCAGCAGTTCCTAATACATACATGTGCCTAGGCACAACTTTACATGTGTGTATCGCCCGGCTTTCCTGGGCTATCAATCTGGTCTGCCTTCTCACCTTAAGCCTCATCTGCAAGCTTACCTCCTCCTTAATTTTGTGTGTATGTGAATTTAGGCTCATGTTTACTCGAGGAATGGAGAAGGATATTTTAATGGAGAAGCTAACAGCACTGCTGCCAGCATCATTTTGTGCTCCTGCAGTGTGTGGTACATCAGCCTCCACGTCCCACCCTGTCTGTCCGGTTGCCCCCACTTTACAGATGTGGAAAGTGAGAAGTGGGCAGGAGCAGGGTGAGGGGACACACACTTTATCAGGGAGCCAGCAGGAGAAGGCGTTTCTGAATCCTCCTGCATTGCCTTTGTGCAATCTCTCTGACTATTGCAGGAGTGCGAGCTCTGCTGTGTGCCCTGAGCACTGGTGGAGGGACAAGAAACAAAGGCAAAAGAGAGGCACAGAGTTGCAAAGAGACTTCTGGAGAGTTACCACAGCATGAACTCTTGTGTTAATTAACATCTTTATTGATGATCTGGAATCTGGAATAAGGAAAATACTTGCAGATGATATCTAATGGGCAGGAGCTGCAAATATGGAATGATGCAGGGAGAGAGGAGAGACCTTATTGCTCTCTACAACTACCTGAAAGGAGGGTGTAGAGAGATGGGGGTCGGTCTCTTCTCTCAAGTCACAGGCGACAGGACG